>JAOBYH010559922.1:0-11661 GCA_025403525.1 Umimayanthus kanabou | reverse complement strand
TCAAAACGCCGACTTTCATAGTTTTAACTCTTTCAATAAGTTATTGTTGAATATGCAATTCCAGCTTTATTGAAAATGGCTTGAACTGAAATGAATTATTTAAACTTTCTAAGAAGAGTTACCTGTTATCGAATAAGACACATATATCGAGGGATTGGAAAATTAGTTTTCATGTCAACTGAATATTTTGAGAGCGCGGCACCGATAAAGCACCCAGTAACTCATGGTTTCGGGACTTTGTCTAAGTTCATTAATTTTGCATTGTTTCTTCTCTAGCTTAACATTGTCATCTGCCCATTTCACCAAACGTTTTACTATAATTTGACATTGTTTGAGCATTTTGCTAATATTTTGGATTCCTGTACGACCAATTTCGGCAAGTTTGCAAGGACTGTCGTTATTTATCGTCTGCATGGGGCCACAAGATGCTCGGAAACTTTAGAGCACTGAACTTTTTTGCTTTTCAAGCAACTTGTTTGTGTTTGAAGAGCTAACTTAGGCTTAGTTTTGAGAATTTTTTTTGTTTTATTCCTTTTGAAAATTTGACAGATTTCATTAAGGTTACAGGCAGAAAATGGAAATAAGTTGATATAAACACCTGTGAAAGTGTGCAAGTATCAGGTATTATTGTAACGAATCAATATGCTCATACTCTCCCTTATCTGGTTGCGGAGGTAGCGATGGGCTTAGAGAGAGAAGCACATACTTACTGATCTACACAGTCTAGGTGACCTAACAGTGCTATTACGTTACAGGTAATCAAATCAAACAAGATCGGTTATTTTAGCTTAGAAAGTTTGTGTTAGTTAAACTTAGCTTTTATTGCACAAGCTGCGTGATGTATCAAGTGAACAAAAAAGTGTTAATGTTTTCTAAAGGTACAGAAATTTGTGTCAGCTAAAATTTTTACAACAAGTTATGATTGCCTGACGGAATTCTGCTTACAGTGTACTAACAGCCTGTTTTTCTGGGAAAGGTAAGTTCAGTTGAGTTCCGAAACTCGAGTGGATCTCCTTCCTCTTGTTCTGCGACCGAAGAATTGCTTGATTCGCAGGCGCACCTCGGGGATTCTCCAGTAATACAGAAAGGGATTCAACGTTGAGTTGGAGTAGACAATGGTTGTCGTAATAAGACTAACGCCTTGTATATTTACTCGTGCGTCCAAAACGTTTCCTCGCCAGAGTAAAACACAGGTAGGGTAGAAAACAAAGAAGAAACGCTCCGTACACATACAATATGGTCGTCACTGTCTTCTTGTATCGCCCGATGTTGAAGGTGTTACGATGTTGTTGCCCGGTCTGGATGTGGTTATGGGTTTGTGACCGGGCGTGACGGCGCTGTAACATTCGGCCGATTGCGATGTAGTTACAGCAAGTGAACAACAAGCAACAGCTCATAACAATCATGGCGATCACATAATACACAGTTGTGACGAGAAGATATATAATCATAACAGTAATAAAAGTTAACCACAGGGGAACCACAACCAGTTTGGCCTTCTTTATCGTGACAGAGCTGCGGTATTTGTTTGCAAGATAACTGCAAGAAAGCGATCCACGCTGATGGCGGTCACGGTAAAAAATGACAAGCAGCACCAAGTTTGCAAGACAGATCCGCTTCTCTACCTCCTTCCTTTAGTTCTGTTATAATTAGCGCAATGTACAGCGGCTGTACCACGAGTCCCACACCAAGATCGAAGATGGCGAGGTTACACAGCAGTACCTACGAGGGAGTGTGAAGTGAGGAGTTACGTACAATTACCAGAATGACGACCAGGTTACATGTGACGGCCATAACGCTACACAATCTATTCACAATGCTTGTGGCCACGTACGTTGATTGCAGTTCGGCTGCGTTCTCCATCCACTGAGTTACTAGCAAACACAGCGAGTCGAACACTCTCTTTGAGGTTTTGGAAAAACCTAACAATGGAAAACAAAATGACTCAAATGAGTTATCAGACAAAAGCTTTTATTGCGGAGTCACTCGTTTTGAACAGCAAATCTCCTATTTGCTCACTGGTTTAGATTAAATTAAACTATCATTTTTCTTCAGGTAAAATAAACTATACAAAGAGCTTTGCATGAGGCTAGCAGTGCTAAGGTGAGAAACAATTGGCTACAACAAGTTTAACAAAAACCCATCTGCTTAATTCTGTCGATTTTCTCTTTCGTGAAACGTTTTCCTCTATAACTGAATTGTACCGAAATGTACTGAATTCCAGTAATTTTTGTGTGCAGTTTTTTTGTAACTAGTCTTTTTGTTACGGTGTAGCAATAAATATCAGTGGTACTAAAAGCTGCATCAAACTTTGTGGATTTTATCTGTTCGAAATGAAGCTCAATTCAAGCTGAAATCAAAACGGCAACTTCTGAGCTCATCAAATAAGATACTATCGAATAACTGGTAAATACTGCCTACCGTGTAACTACAGTGTCTGCCAATGAGGTCGTACGTCACACATAACCGTCATCGTAGCCCTTTGGATTGCTGTGGCAGCCGAGTGACAGCGGCGTCAGGAGAGCATTCGGCACCTCTAAATAACCGACACCGGTAGCTAAGGGATGGAAAACCCCTATAGAATACCCTGGCCCTCCAAGTTGGAGGTTGGGCGCGGGGCTAGCAACCTCACCACATAAAAAAATGTCGCGCTACAGAAGCGGAAACTACTACTATGACAAAGTAGCCTGGTCGATTAGATCGCCGCGAGAGACAACGAATGACGCCTAAACCGCCGATCAAACTGTTCTCACCGAAAGCGTGTGTGAAGATTAGGCAGTGGAATGTTAGGACCATTCCATGAAACAGGGAAGTGCGCACAAGTAGTATCTGAGATGCAGAGATTCAACATGGACATTCTAGGTATCAACGAAATGGGGTGGAACGGATGTGGTAAGATGGCAGGCGAGACAATCCTTTACTCAGAGAAATCAGACGAAGTCAATCATCACGAGCAGGGAGTTGGACCTATTTTAACCAGTACGAGCAAATAACAGCCTAATTGAATGGGAGCCATTCTCAGCTATAATTTTAGCCGCCAGATTCAGTTCGAAATGGCGCAACGTTACTGTTATTCAATGTTATTCAACCAACTAACTCAAACAAAAAAGAGACAAAAGAAGAGTTTTATGAGGAACTTCAGGCAGTGATGGACAAACTATCCAATAGAGACATCGCAATTATGATGGAAGATACAAATGCAAAAGTGGGTTGTGACAATACCGGGATAGAAAGTGTAATGCGACACCAAGTTGCTATGTGCAAAACGAACGAGAATGGAAAGTTTCTAACTGATTTCTGTGTGGCAAACGAGTTGGTCATAGGAGGTACACTGTTCCCTTCTAAAGAGTGTTTTAGCGAAACAGATTAAATTAGATTAGATTAGATTAGATTAGATTAGATTAAATTAGATTAGATTTGATTAGTTTAGTTTAGTTTAGTTTATATTATGATAGTTTCGATTCGAATAACTTAGCCATACATAGGTTAGACCAAATAGATTAGTTTAATGAGATTAGTTTAGCTTACACAACATTAGGATAGATTGGAATAGGTTAAATGTGCAGTCTTATTTTAAATTATTGTTAACACTACCGTCTGATGTATATCTTATATTTTATCTTGTCATAACACTTTTACTCTGATTTTAATTACATTTTATAATTTTATAGTGAAACACTTGTAAACTAGCTTTAAGTTAAATGTTTTAACCGCTTTAAATAAAGTTATTGTTATTGTTATTGTTGTTGTGTCACAAAGTAACATGGATTTCACCCGACGGGAAAACACAAAATCAGATTGACCATATATCAGTAAGCCATAGACGGAAAAGTTCATTACAAGATATTAGAGTGAAGAGAAGGGCAGTCGTAGGCACGGACCACCACTTGTTTATAGGCGAGATAAAGATAAGACTGGCAAAACTTGTAAGGAAAAAGGTTGTGAGGATTCGTCATAACACCAAGAAGCTTGAAGGAGCAATTTAAGAGCGACTGTCTGTAATTTTCAACTAAGCTGCGCAGTTTTGAAAAATCCAAATTCTTCATGCCTTGTCAGATGAAAGGTACTGAGGAGCTATTAACGGTTATGGCACTATGAGTTGGCTTTGTCTTTTCTATGCTTAGATAGTGAATCCCAACGGTTACGGCCGTTTTGAAGCGAATCGAAGGCTTCTCACAGTGCAAAATCGCCCACTTTGCAGCGGCGCTCCCCAATCTCCAAAAGGATATCTGTACCAACTGATAACTGATAATACCATCTAATATAGTGATATTAGAGCTTTCTTCAGCAATAAAAAACTTTCAAATTGACTTCTCGGTTTTGACGTTAAACGCCAATAAAGTGATCATACTTTTGCATTCGGCCACAAAGCCGATTTTAGCCTATTTTCAGTAGGTAAAAAAGCCTTTTCGGTACATGGATTTCTGAAACGAAAGAACTTTTACAGTAACAGCAATTGTTTCTAGACGTAAAATATGGCTTTATTTTTTCGGGCAATTGTAAAGCAATATTTTAAAGAAGCTTTCTTGTTGTACCACTTGAGCGAATCTGGGAAAAATGGCGATTTGGGCTGATTTTCAATTACTTAGAAAGCTTCCCGCAACATTAACTAATGTCTGAAAGGAAACAACTTTCATAGTACAGAGGATTGTTTTACAAATCAAAATATACAATAAGTCTCCTGTGCAAGAATGCATTAAAAGAATAACAAGGCTTTGTTGAACAAAACCTGGGCAAGAATCGCTCGAGACACTAATCCATGACCACAAATTGCCAAATTCTTCATTTTACACTGGAGTAGTACTAAAAGTGACTTCCTAATTCGGCAACATAGCTCTACAAATCTCATCTAAAGCTATTCACAATACTAGGGATCATTTACTAGTTAGATTATTGTGTAAAAGGCGAGGTTTGTGAACCGGCTTCTTTACGTCTCATGATTCGACATGCTTTCGTGTGTTGTGTGCAAGTCAGCCAACAAATAACCCCGGACTGGTTATTTGCTTACCTCACGAATTGTACCTTTCCTGTAAAGCAACTTGTTTCCCATTTGCTAAAATCCTTTGAACGCAACTACCTGCTACACCGTATTATAAAAGCTTTAGTGCCTCAGTTAGCCGTTTCAACTCTACATGCAGCTTGTCTGATGTGAGCGAAAACCGGATGTGTAGGGATGTTGAATGAAAAACAAACGTTCAAAGATGTAACGTTGGCAAGTCAATTCTAAAGTATTTTATTGCTGAAGAAAACTCTAATGTCACTCTATTAGATGGCAATACGATTCCCCTATACCTTTCATCTGACAGGGTCTGAAGGTTTTTGGATTTTTCAAAACTGCGCGGCTTATTTGAAAATAACAGACAGTCGGCTGTTAAGAGACACCTTTGCTATCAAACTCCAAAACAGATTTGAGTCTTTATATATAGAAAAGGGCGAGGAGAATAATCAATAAGAGTGAAGAGAGTGGAGCAGATCAGGGCCCAACAAGCAGAGATAGAATTGAAGAGCAGTGAAGTAAAATCAAAAGTGCCTATCCTGACACATATGAAGAGGTGCTTGGAAAAAGGAAAGAAGAGAGTCGATATCAGAGGAGACATGGAAGATAATTGACAAGAGGAAAGCTGCCAAGAACGAGGAAGCAGATGATGAATGCAAATAGAAAGTATCCGGAAGCAGACAAGGAAGTAAAGAGAAGTTGCGAGGAGGAGAAACGGAGTTATGTGAACAATTTGGCTAAGGATGCAGAGAAGATTTAAGTACATTGTATAACATTACTACAAAACTGAATGGAAGATCGCAAAAAACGAACTTGAACTTAAATCACTTTAATTACACAATATTGGAAAAAACAATGATTAATTAGGCAAGTTTATACAGAGCTAAAACTTTCCTTATAAAAATAAACCCCCTGGTAAAAGTAGAAATACAATAGATAAAGCGAAACAATTAGATAAAAATAAATTGGCTACTTGACAACAACTATCTAACTAACTAACTGCCAAACAAACTATAAGTAACAGACTAACTAACTAAGAATCTAATTGACTAACTAGCAAACAAGGTTATAAACTATAGTATAACTACCTAAAAACATATTTCTAAGTAAAATGAATTTATCAAAATAGAAATTGTTGACTTTGTTCTTGGAAGAGCAAAAGCTTTCAAGTGTTCTTATTTTGACTGGAAGATTGTTCCATAGGTCAACAATTGGATTGAAAAACGAAAACTTAAAAATATCAGTTTTAAATCTCCCCTTTTCCAGGACAGCCTCGGAATTTCTCATTGAGTAAGACCAGGTCCTGAATTTAGAATAAGATTGAACGTTGAGATCACATAGCCCCTTGATGCATTTAAAGAAAAAACATAAGTCTTCGACCTCTCTTCTGTAAGAGAGAAGCAATAACCCCAATTCCAGAAGCCGATGGGGGTAGTCCAGGTCCTTTCTTAGTGTGAATTTGGTTGCCCTTCTTTGTACCCGTTCAATTGCTTTGCTGACTTTTAATGTGGAGATACCAGACTTGAGTTGCATATTCAAACTGTGGACAGATGATGGCTTTGTAGAGCATAAGCATAGTTAACTGGTCGCAATCATTTGAACAAGTTCGATACACGCGCCAAAGCATTCTGTTGGCTTTGTTGACTATGCTGTTCACATGGATATTTCAGGACAGATTGGACGACACGTAGACACCCAAGTCTTTCTCCATAGGAACTTGGTCGATCTTAGAGCCGCTAATTGAATATGATATTGCCAAATTATTCTTACGTTTAGTAACAGAGAGGAGTTTGCATTTCTTGGCATTAAATTTCATAATAATAGTGATTAAACGCCCAATAGTCTAAATATAGTAGGTCACACTGCAGCTTCTCCCGGCCGATGTCATTAATTAATAATATTGTAACATTTCATGTCGTCTACAAAGATCTGGATACTGGTTTCTGGTCAGTTACTGTAGTTGCACTATTAACGTAGATAACGAACAATAGGGGCCCCAGAATAGATCCTTGTGGCACACCTGACCGAACAGATTGCCAAGCTGAGACCTCCCCATCGATAACAGTTCTATGGCGACGGTTCGTCAAGTAGCTACAAAACCACCGGAGCAGGTTGCCATTAATGCCAAAAGAGTGCAGCTCTCTCAACAGACAGTTATACGATACTGAATCAAAGGCCTTACTGAAGTCCAAGTACACAGCATCAAGCTGTTTGCGCTCATCCAGTGCTTTAGCGTATTCATGCGTAGACCTGATAAGACTCGTAACACAGGAGCGACCACTGATAGATTCGTCCTGGAAGCAATACAGTTTGGGTTGGACGTGGGGGAAAACCTTCTGGAAAATACATTTTTTCATAGTTTTTTGAGGTAACACTCAACAGTGCAATCCCCCTGTAGTTTGCAACCATCTCTTTTTCATCGGCATTGAATACAGGGACCAGGTTCGTGTCTTTCCGTAAATTTTGGAAGTGTCCGTTACGAATCTGTTTATTAAAAAGCAAACTACGCACCAAAGTTAACATGTTCAAGGCAGCGGCCCTTACCATCCTTCTCTATGGATGTGAAACCTGGACAACCTATTTTCGACATGTGAAACTCCTCAAACAGTTCCAGCAACGTTGTCTGCGCTCAATATGCGGTATCAAGTGGAAGGGTAGGGTATACAATCTTGAAGTACTACATCGATGTGACACTACCAGCGTTGAGAGTCATATTATCAAGGCACAACTCCACTGGGCGGGTCACCTTGCAAGAATGGAGGACCATAGGATGCCTAAAGCACTCATCTTTGGCCAGCTAGAAAAAGGGAAGAGATCGGTAGGAAGACCAAGGCGCAGATACAAAGACACCCTTAAATGCTATCTCAAGGAATTAATGTGGGATTTGTCCTGATGCCTGGGAAGTGACCGCTCAACAGCGCACAAGGTGGCGTGGTGTTTACAGTGAAGGAGTGAATACATTCGAGGAGAAAAGAACTACCAATCCAAAGATCGCAGAATGAAACAGAAAACCGAATCCGCATGCGTGGCAACAACCAGCCTGCACGTTTGTGCAAAGTGCAACCGAGTCTGCCGCTCAAGGATCGGGCTCATATCACACGAAAGAAGTCATCGATCGTAGGATACTCGTGCGTCGTCATCGATGCGAGACTCCATCATCATGAGATCTTCAGAGTTGTTGTGTAGGTATCACCCCAGGCTACAATTGCATAATTTAAAAAAGGGTAAATCAGTGTGTAATACATTATCACGAAAGTTCAAACATTGACAATATGTCTGATTTTTTTTAAAAATGCCTACAGAACGTTTAGTTTTCTTTGAAACATGTACTATTTGCTCCTTCCAACTTTCGTGAGCATTAACGAAATTCCAAGGTACTTAATACACTTTTCCGGGTTTTTTTTAAAGTCTCGTTGTTTATAGATAATCTAACAGAATAGTTGATGGCCTTTTGGGCTGGGTAAAAAAGTACAAAACTAGTTTTATCGATGTCGAGGGAAAGCTTATTAGCAGCAAGCCAGTTTGACAAATTGTATAAATTTTTATTGATTTTCGCCTCCAGCGTCAACAAATTGCTATGCGAGAAGAACAAATTTGTTTCATCAGCAAAGATGTGAAAATCAAAAACACCACTACATCTATAGAAATCATTAATGTATAGACGAAATAGAAGAGGGCCTAAGACTGAGCCCTGTGGAACCCCATGAGTGATGACTTGGCTATCAGAATTTGCATTTCCAATTGACACAAACTGCCTCCTATTTGATAGGTATGAATTAAAACAAACCACCGAATTGCAATACCTCGAATTACCATAGTGAATAAGTTCTTTGATAAAGAATAGAAAGGTCCACAGTATCAAAAGCTTTTGAAAAGTCTAGAAAGATTCCACATGAGTATCATTCCACAGGAATCCATCTGTCATTAACAGTTCGCCCCCCATCACTTTTCGTCCCAAATTATCTCCAAAAGTTTTCCAAATATTTGTTAACCTTTATCAACTACGGTACTGGCCAAATTTATACTAGAGACGAATTATCCCTCTAGACGATTTATCCATCTGACGAGTAATTCATCTTAGCATAAATTCGAGAAACGAATTATCCGTCTGAAACGAGTTATTCGTCTGTTAGCACGTCTGAAAGAACACAGACGTGCTGACAGACAAATCAAGCAAAGACGAATTTCGTTCCACAATTCGTCTTAATTAATGCCGGATTTATATCTAGACGAATTACCCGTCTCATAAGGATAATTCGTCTGACGTATAACTCGTCTCTAGTATGAATTCGGCCACTGTGTCGCTATGATTCAAATTTGTATTTTAATAAATTGCAACCGAGATATAAACGGCGATTATGGACGTAATTAAGCAAGAAAATTAGACTTTACCTGTTGCTCCCCCTTACAATTATTTTAAAAGGTTTTGTTGATCTCACTTTTAAGGTTCCCAAGCCTTTTTCTTTTCATGATTTAGAGATTTAAGCTAGCATTTCTGTACGTTCAAAGGCGGTTCTCAACATTCGTAACTTTTAGATAATTACGGTTTGTACCCAAATGTTTACTCTATATGTACACTCTTTTTTAAGAAAAGAACCTTTTTACGAGAACATCGAGGCTTGAAAAACTTCCCAAATTTAAGAACACCCTGGCCGAGGCTGGGAATACGTAGAGAACATTTGTTTACATACTGTATTCAGTGGAGATAATTTGTTGTTAAATTGTAAAATATTGTTTAATGCTCGTGCAACATCGCCCGAGTGGATATACTTGGTACATGTACACTATCGAGCCAGGGTTATTTTAAAATCAATAACTGAAGTGCAGTTATTCCACTTTGGGTTGGCTTATATAATTGGGAAGTAATAATTTAAGTATGTACATAATCCTAAAAAAATATGAATATTTTAAGAACAATCCACAAAAGAACTAAAAACATCCAGCCTCGGCCCCAAATTTGACGTTTTTACTCGTGCTCCGCTTTTATTTGTTTTTCGCGTCGCGATCGTCCCACAAGCCATTGTTTTAGTAACATATCTCAGCTCCAGACTTTAAATACGTGACTTAGAAATTTCCAGAATGTTGCTTACAGAGCCGATAAGACTTACAATCTCTTCGTTAGGCAATGGTTTAGATTGCTTTGAAAACTGTCACAGTCGGTCACCATCGGTCAAGTTTTATACCCACCCCTTAACAAAGTGATAGAGATTTTTCCAAGTGCCTCACGACATGTCACAGTCGGTCACCATCGGTCAAGTTTTATACTCACCCCTCAACAAAGTGACAGAGATTTTTCTAAGTCCCTCACGTCCTGTCACAATCGGTCAGTAATTGTGACCATCGGAGTCAGATCGTGTATATTGGACATAACTGGCAAAAATGGACAAGTTTGGTCAGAAAACGACACTAAAAATGCACCATACAACTTTTTTTTTTTCAAATAGCCTATTTCCCATAAATCTAAGCCAGTATTTTTCTTTTGTTAGAAATAGTTTTGCTCACAATCTGTATAATTTGCCCCAAACCGAAACGCGCACTTTTCAGGCACTAACGCTAAGTTTTAAAAAATGTATTGAATCCCGTCGATACCCGGAAAAAGTATTCAAAAATTATTTATTCTTGTAGCGTATTTTGGCTTTTAGGATTTCTAAATATTGATCCTACACTTAATTATTACGACAGGGAGCAGGTTTTTTGAATTCTAGAATGCCGAAAACGCGATTTTCCGCCGAGATTTTAGACCACATTAAAAGTAATTTAACTTTATTTATGTCAATCTCGTATTTTTTTAAAAGAATTCCTCTAAAAAAGTTTCTTGAAAAAATTTGACTGTCGCACGGAATCTCGAAAATTTTTTTAAAAGTTAAATTCCATATTAAACTTATTTGTCGTGCGGGCGTAGGTGGGCGTCGTCCGGACCCGCGCCTATATATAATATTAGATACTCAATCTGCAGACATGTACTGTTTTGCCTTTTGAAGGCTCATCAGTGCAGCTCAGAAAAGGATTTGAGACTGAACTTCTGTATACCAGAGTGCTCAAACTCAAAAGAGCGAGCTATGCGTAATGCAAATAGTATAACAGTGCTCAACACAACATCCACAACACCAAAAACTACGCATGTGCAGCCGAGGTACCAAGAAAGTGGCAGCAATGGACAGCTGTTTTGCTCTTGTTAGAGCTCGTCAGCATTGCATAGCCAAACACTATGGAGACACGAGGTCTTTTCACAGCAATCTTTACTTCCTAGGTGGACCCACTGACGTAGGTCTCTTTAAACCTAGGCCACCATACTACAAATGTAGGACCTTTGGCTGTGATGTTTGCAAAACATAGTTTTGTGGTAAGCAGAATGTTTTGGAGCGTAATATAAATAAATAAATAAATAAATAATTTTACTGCATTTATTGCAATATTTTTGTTCTCAGATTAAGCAGGGTCCCCCAGGTTATCACTGAAAAGGGCTAAAATACTACACCAATTATATACTGTAGAACTTTGACTTCCTGAACATAAAAACATGGAGACTGATAAAAGTGTCCATTTAGAAGAGTAAATTTCATGTTAGAAAAATTACACTTTTTCTTACGTTGATAGTTAAAGTGAATCCTGGACCAACTACTGAAAAACCTGATTCAGGTTGTGTGTGGTGTGGGATGAAGGGG
>JAOBYH010556590.1:0-14742 GCA_025403525.1 Umimayanthus kanabou | reverse complement strand
GCTCCGCGGTCCCTGGATATGACTTGCTACAGTGCTGCTACCGGTCGTGGCATAGCAACTTTACGATTGATTCTACTTACAAAACTCCGCACAACATAATACTATGTCATTTCATTTAACTGCGTTACCACTGAAAAATGTAGCATTTTGTTTGTTTGAAAATGCCAGTAAGGTTCGTACATTCTTCAGGTACAAAAATACTTTTCCTCCAAAGATACTGTCCTGAAATGAAATTGTCTTGACAAACAAATCATGGTAAAGTTTTCTTGCGTGAAAGTATTTTGTTTTTAACTAGGTAATTGTCTTTTACGACTTAATAATAATAATAGTAATAATAATAATAATAAAAATGTTAACTGAACGCACTATTAAAAAGATAAGTTTTAAGAATTCATTTTAGAGTAAGAAAATTACTAGAGCAACACAACACAAGGACTTTAAAGGACCGATTCTAAGTTCAAAGGTTCTTAAGTCCTTGAATTCAAAGACATTCAAGAACAGTAGTGTACGAACCCTAGTTGGAAAATGAAACGATGCTACATGATTTTGGCAAACTAGTCCGCGTAACTAACAGTTGGCAATCATAATACCTAAGAAAGGGGCCTGTTTGTACTGTAGCCAAACATTTGGTGTGGTTTGTAGACTTGTCATCTTCATCATTACCTCGTGTACTAGGTGTAAAATTCCAAATCATAACAATTCGAAAATAAAACGAACATCTTTGTCTAAATCTATCTCGTACAAACAGGCTCAAATGTACAAAATGTTACGAAGAAGTGGGTAATTTCTCATTTCACCGTCAAATTTATAAAGAAACTGTTACATGTCTCCTTAAAATTGCATTTCGCAACGTGAAATACTCGCTCCAAAACAGAAAATGTGATAATAAGTCAAACGAAAAAGAAAGTTCTTTGCCTTTATCGATAATTGAACGCAAATACGAAGTCAAAGACTTGGGATGATCAACTACCGTGATCCTTTGCGCTGGCTCGCATTTTTATGGTCCTCGATGCCTGAGCTAAAGATTCCAAAGTGACTAATGTCGTTTTCAAGAGAGAGATTAAGATGGAGAAGGGGAGGGTGAAGTTGAAGGAGGGAAAGAGAGAGGAAAGTTTGTCCCCCAAGGGGCAAAAATGTAACTAAGATCTATGTGACCCACCCATATGAACATAAACCGACGCAAAGGCGCACGGGAGTTGATCGTAAGATTTACTTTGACAATATTTTCTTGTAAAATATTTGCAATTTGAATTTAAAATTTTGAAGTCTAAAACTGCCTATATAATTCTGTAGGACGAAAAGCTATAAATGTTACGCACAAAACTATATTGCAAGTTCTTCGTTTGCTTTATCTGGAATTCATTATTTTATAGGTTCTGGTGAAAGAATTCTTCTTTTTCTTGATTCAGCAGCCAGTTCTTTGATTTTTTCCTTTCGATCTTCGATGTTCTGCTCAATGGAGCCCACAACCAGTTCACTAGAATACAAAAAACAAACGATAACAGTTGGCACTTCAGGATGACGTATTGCCAACAGCATTCCCTCTAAACTTGTCGTGCAACATTGTTGCGTAACAGTTTGGGAAACGTTCATGCAGTACCAATCACTTGAACAACTTGTCACGCAACAAGTATGATTTTCACATAAAAGATGGCGACTGTCAATACATCTTACCACAATACCTTGCGAACCTAACACAGCCAATAGCACGAAGAAGGCCTTATAGTTTTGGGAAATTCATCCCTGTACTAACAACACTGTGTATGGCAGGTTTGGAGTTGTTAGAACTTTAGGAGCATTTTAGAGTTTTCGTGTGCTAAGAATTATGGGTAAAAGTAACACTCGCCATCTATTACAGTACGGTCAATTGATTCTACTTCTACTTTCAGCAACAAATTTCCAGCGATCCAGATTGACAGATTACTACTACTACTTAACATGTTATTTGAACAGTAAAACGATAGTGAGCAATGGGGAAATTTATTAACATTCGTCATAAGGAGATAGATGACCGTTGTCCGTAATAAAAGTTATCCATATTATAGATATATTCTTTAGTAAATGAGTGAGCATATTGCTGGCAACAAACGAAGTGTCTGTGTTATATAGTGTCCCTACCGAGAGGTTCGACTGTATAAGTATTTCTTAAAAAAATATTACAAAACGAATCAAATAATGGAACAAAAGGTATCTTGGCAACAACCTGTCTTGAAGAGAAACACGACATCTTGTGATGTACGTTTGCCATTGCACAAGCAAAAGCAACATGAAGAGCTACATAACCCAACAGTTTTCTTGAAAGCATCGACGAGTACTGTAGACACACATATCTCTCAAAATGGCAGTTCGGAAGGTCAATTGGTACCATGTAGCATCGAAGGGTGCTGTATACAACATTTCTCTCAGAATGGCGGTTTGGAAGGTCATTAGGTACCTTGTAGCACCAAATAGTACTGTATACAAACATTTCTCTCAGAATGACAGGTTGGAAGGTAAATAGGTACCTTATATAGTACCGAAGAGTACTTTATAAAAACATTTCTCTCAGAACGGCTGGTTGGAAGGTAAATAGGTACCTTGTAGCACCGAAGAACATTTCTCTCACCTGTAGTTAATCTCGCCATCTTTATTCTTGTCTAACGTTTCAATCAGCTTATACAGTTCAACATAGTTCATATCAATTCCAGTTTCCTGCAGAAGACAAAGGTATCCACTAAACTTAATCTGTATGTTCACCTACTGTCTCTCAAGTCTACCATGTAAGTAACTTTGCTCCAGAAAATATGGCGGGCTCGCCAAAGAGGTCATAGTTGCAAAGTTTTTTTCTTCTTGAATGTTTGTATTGATTATGTTTTTTTTGTTTGTTTGTTCTTGCTCCTTACTTTATTGCCAACCTAATTTATTGTAAACAAAATTTGTAGTTACTCAGCTGGATTAGCTTACAGTGGTTTTGAGTAACCTTTACCTGAGTGTGCTTCTTTTGATTATGTCTTTGCAAATGTAACATAAAAAATGTGGTAATGAAGCTCTTCTTCAGTTTGGGTTTTAACATAAAGCGTTTCTACTAAGACAAATGTGAAAATAGTCATTCCTGTAAAATTGTTTTGGAATGAATACAATTAAAAACCTTTCATGAAAACACTTTCTAGTTAGCCAAAAGCAATTTAAAATTATTAATTAGAATTTTAACTGAAACTTGATGTTCTGGTAAAGCTGTTCTGAAAAAGCAGAGAATTTGAAATTTTGATTCTTTCAATGTTCTTGTTGGAATGACAACTGTAAATTGCTGTCTCTGTGTGAAGTAACATTTTCCTTTTCACTTTTTAAAATGAGTCAGAATAAAATGCACTGGGGTCTTTTTGCACTTAGAATTACTTGTTACCATTAACCATTTTCTAGACTAAGACTATTGGGCGTGGTATTATAAATGGAACTAATTTACATAGGTCGTCTCTAAAGCTGGTTTGTTTTATGGGACGCCTGCATCTTTGTTACCAACTATTCCATTTCCACAAGTTATACGGAACTTGTTACTCAGAGAGCGAACATGGAACCCTGATCAAAATTCCTTTTTTCCTAATTAGTTGATATCTTTTTTACACTTTCACATTTGTACATGGTAACACTCATTTTTACAAACTACAGTATCTTATTTTACAACTAACAATGGAAGGTATACAATTTTGGGACAACAATTTACAAAAATGGACAATTTTTGTAAATTTATACTACTTATAATATTGACGATATATATATATATATATATATTAGAAAATGTAGGTTTGTTTACACTGACGCTATTTTTGATTTTTGACTCGATCGCAAAACCAATCCAAGACGTTTCTTAGTGCCAAGTGTCAGTTAAGAAACTCGAGCCCGTTAAATCTCCATAAAGGGGGATTCAGAATATGAAAACTTTGCTAAAACACTCTTGGAAAATATTAAAACATACATAATGGTCCGTGCATTTGGTTTCATTTTCGACGGAAAGTTCAAGAGAACCCTACACCCCATGGACCAATGAAGGTTTTTTGGGGGGCAACGATCCCCCTACCCCTCCCCTAAACACAACTCACCTTTACTCTAGCCCAAACTTAATAAAGTGGTGGTTGTGCAGTTTCTCAGAAACTTACATCAATAACACCCCATTAGCAGAACTCGTCTTGGCAAGTTATTCCATAAGCGGGGTATAGTGCAAATAAAAGTAAACACACCTTCAGACCATCTGCAAACTCCTTCACAGTTATACTCATGCTCTTGTCTTTATCAAGCGTGTTGAAAAAGTCTAGTAATCTCAACTGATTGTCAGCAATATAGTTCTTAAGGATCTTCATTGGAGCTGGTCGGGTCTTTGGCTTGATGGGTGACCCCCCTGAGCCACCGTGGGTAATCTTGATGTTGCCGCGCATTTCCTGAACTTCTTTGCACAGTTCAACAAAGTCGTTGTTGACAAGAATGTCCTAAAACGAATTAACAAGCGATTTGAGTCTCACCTGAAGTTGGTTCTAATAATAATGCTACACATAAAAAAGGCTTTCTAACAATTTCTGCTTTATGCGAGGTTAATTCGCTAAGATGGCTCATACCAGTTTTCCATTTACGATATAAGTGTATGTGACAAGTGATTTCCCACAGATCCTGGAATTTTACTAACAGTAGTTCTTCAAACGATGATAGTCCCATTTTAATTACGTCTTTCACGGTAACCCTTCACCGTCCTATATGGACCCTGTTTTTGATATCCAAGCTCATTTTATGCAAAAACAAGTCGGTGAATTTCATTGAACACACTTTTCACTTACAGAAAGTTCAATTTCAACAATGGCCGATTCTGGATTATTCTTCATCGAATTAACAATGGCATAAGCTCCTGCACTCTGCATGGGATTCTTGCCAATCTGTAGGGAATGAACTTCTACATTAGTCAAAACTAACATTCACAACAGCATAAGTATTCACTACTCTAAAGTATCTAAAATTCTTTGCAATTTTTACAACCTTTTCTAAACCAAATAAAAATATATCTTCAGGAAATAAAGGTACAAAAAAGGATAACCTTTGAAAGACAATACTAAAAAGGCAGTCACTAACACAAAAAGGGAGCTTTTAATTATCTAAACTTGTATTTTGTTGGAGGTACAAGAACGTGTGGCATTCAAAATGTTTCAGCCTTGTAGCAGTGATTTCCACTGGTGTGCAATTTGGTCTTGGTAGTATCTTTTGTATAAAGCGTCAACATTCAGTTTACCTTTAAATGCCAATCAAGTTGTCAAACACAAAGGCCCCAGGGGAGGGAACGCAACTATTAATTTCAAAACGGTTGGGAACTGAAGCATGCCACTTGACAAGCATATAGTACACAACTTTCTTATTAGTTTCCATGGTAGCAATTGCCAATTAGTTAATTAACGTTGCTATGGGAACAAATAATCCGCCACCATCTTAAATTTTTGAGTTTTTAGTTTTCCGATAAAGTTATATTTAAGGAAACTATAATAAACAATGTTCTAGACGTTAAAATTTGGAAATAACCAAACAACTAAAAAACTAAAAAAATAGATTAAGAGAAATATTTTTTAAAAATTAGAAATATTTTATACGCAAACAGTAATTTGCATAACTTATTCCGATGACGTCATCAGTACTGACGTCGTCTAAATAGCACTAAAACACTCTCCAATTATCTGGCTACAGTTGCTAAACAGATTTTGGCGATTGTCAGTTTGAAAAATTTTGAGGTCCGAAAATGCTGCGAACCTTCCTCCGGGTTAAACAGCTGTATTCACGGTGTGTACATCCAACTAGTGAATCACAGTGTCGAAATTTATTCAATTTATTTCCAACGAATGCCACTGGGTTCTAACCATGTGCCTCTAGTCTGTGTCAATGACCATAGTCTCTTCAAAAATGTTTAACGTCTTGTAACTTTTGATGCTATAATGAGATGATAATTATGTAGCAACAGATGTAGAACAAAAATTGGCCAATTTGTTACATGAGGGTTCACACAGAAATTGGACTTTTCCATGATCAAATTAAATTTTCAATGACTAAGAAATGCTGAAAATCCAGCCTTTTGGGGGCATATTTTTGCTCGATGACAAAGAGAGTGTTTCCAGTTTTCAAACAGCACGAAATATTCCGACCAAAAAATGAAATTCCATGACTTTTCCATGACCTCAGCCATTTTTCTTAAAATCGGTCAACTTATGCATTTTCAATTTCCACGACTCTTCATGACTTTTCATGACCTATGAACCCTGTACATTTTAAAACGAAAGACACAATATATATTAATGATAACGATAACGATAATAATAATAATAATAATAATAGAAGAAATTATATTTTAAGTGTCGTAACTTCTAGTTAACACAAACCTGCTAGTACTAGTAACACCTTCCTTCAGTCGTCGTGCAACATTGCTGCATTGCACAATGCAGGTAATACAGACTTGAGAGCCAATCAAATTCGCTCACTTACATGTTGCAACGTGTGGAACAACGGCTCTGAACCTGTTGCACGGCAAGTTGGAGGCAAATGCTACACATATTACTACACCTTTAGGGAATTTATGAAAAACCTCCAAAACCTTTTTACATTATGACACCTAAGATGCGGATTTGCAAGCAACTTTTAATGAAAACTTTAAAAACTAATGTTCGACAAGAACAAGTTACTTACTCTCAAAACTTGAAGTGACGTGTTAATCGTTAATCCCTTGGAAATGTGTACAGCTCCCTCTGCAGTTATTCTGTTGTTTCTGGGGAAAGGTATGGGGAAAGGTTTGGGGAAAGGTTTGATAAAGGCTAGTTGTGACTGACGCTTCGGCAACCTGTGTGGAAATCATCTCTAGAATGTGAAGATGACTGACGATAACTTCCACACCGGTTGTCGAAATGTCGGCCACAACCAACAACAGCCCTCAGGACCACATTCACACGGACGTTAAACCAGCAACAGACATTGACTTACCTGGGTTCAAATCTTTCTCTGTATTAAATCACAAATTTGCAAGAACAACTGGCTACCATAGTCAAACCGGCTTCTTCTTCGCTGGTTTGATAATTAGTTTAAACCAGCAACGCAAATTTCACTTAAGATTCCCTTTTCTGGCAACTGTTTAAACCATTTTTGATATTTTAACAAGAAGAATCAGCTGCCTGGGCAAAACGTTTGAAAATCCATGCCTTTACCATGGCCCAGGCTTAACCTAAACTCCATGACTCTTGCAGGCCCAGAAAAGGTATGTTTTCTAATTCCACGACTTTCCGTGACTTTCCATGACCGTGATAACCTGTCCCAAAACTCAGGTGCCATTATAAATGCGGACATATTACTTAAAACATTACTTGCTACTAAAAAATGTCAGAAGATCAACGTTCTTGGTTGCCTACGCAATGCATTTGCAGTATTTTACACAACGTGCAATACTGTTATGAATGAAGAAGACAGACTTCAACCAAACTTACGTCAGGTCAAGTTCCAACAGCGACGAGTTGACTTTTAAAGCCTCTCCCATGGCTAGCGCCCCATCATTACCAAATCCATTCCACGCCAGATTTAGAATTTTCAAAGTGATGTTCTCCTGTTGGAACATCAGTGTATCTCATTAAGTAATTGTCAGAACTCTGCCATTGCAATATTCAAGGAGCGTTATTTTCCATAAGAGGGGAGACTGGAGGAATTTGATCTAGTCATCATTTCTGTTATGTGGGAGAAGGGATCTTTTCATATTACTCTAACAATCACTGAGCAAGCCCTCGCCCGGCTCAACTCTTCCAGCAAAGGAAAATGAGGGTGCCAGCGAAACATTTGGCAGCGCAATCTGGAGGATGAGACACAAAATTGTTCCTGAATTTGTTGCGTCTAAAATACGGTGTTCTTGAAATAAATACGTCAGTCAGTCAGTATGTAAGTAGGAAATCATTAAGTAATTAAGTAAGCAAGTAAGTGACTTTGTAGAGAAGTAAGTAAGTAAGTAGGAAAGTAAGTAAGTAAGTAATCAAGTAAGTAAGTACGCAAGTAAGTAGGTTTGTAAGTAGGTAAGTAAGTAAGCAAGCAAGTAAGCAAGCAATTGAGTAAGTAAGTAAGTAAGCAAGTAAGTAGTAAGTAAGTAAGTAAAGTAAGTATATTTAGGAAAGTAATAAGTAAGTAAGTAGGTAGGTAGATAGGTAACCACTCATTTCTCGGAAACTCATCAACATATTTGTGAATTTGTGGACTCTTTAAGCGTAAAGTTGAATTTTTCCGATTTTATGATACTTTTAGGGTAAATGTGAACAATAAGATTATCCTAGGCCTGTACAAGGAAATGCTCTCCTCAGTGCCTTGACGTGGGAAAACTGAAAGTCATGTGATTTACAAAAACACCATGTGGCTTAGAAAAAATGCTGCAAAGCTAGCATTGTGGGACAAGTGTTCCATATCTGATTTGGGACGATGCTGCCTCATATGGCTAAACTATTGACAGTATAGGTTTGGCATTGTCCTACACTGTCCATGTCCATGTACTTTGTCTTTCGTTGCACGCATTTTGCTGCATTTACGTTTTCACATAACAGATCACTTTGCGAAGCAAAAAGCACATAGACTTAGTGCCATACTTATCGAGTTATTTGGGACATAATATTTAAATTTATGAATCCAAGAGTGAAAAGTGGTCTCCAACTCGTTCCCAGGGTATCCGTGTGTAGTGAAGATGAAGTAAGAGTTTTCAGAGCAAAATGGTGGCACAGAATCAAGCACTACACTACTACAGTACTATGCCAAGTCAATTTCTCAACACCCACTCCCTTGTCTTCATGGAATCCTTGGAAGAACACTAAAAGGGTAAACAATCAGCACTAAATGGTAACAGTTGAGTTACTACAATATGAATGGCAGTCCATACCTTTAGAGATAACGCAACTGCGCATGCTCCCTTGTTTCTGAGGTGATTCCAACTCAAGTCTAACTCGTCCAGCGTGTCATTGGCAGCTAAAAACAAAACAATCAATAGCTCACACCATCCTCAGAGACCCAGGGCTGGTCTGACGGACAGGGGAGGGGAGGGGAGGGAAAAACAGGGCGTCAGAGAGTTTCAAGTAACTTATCTTCTCATGTCAGCCTACAACACATTTCCCTTCAACCTAACTGTTCCTTGGTTTCCAAGAATGAGTTCATGTGTATCAAATCAACTTTATGTTGTTCAAATATTTATTACAGCCCGACTACAAGAACCGAGAACACACAGAAATAATTATCCCTAACTCACTAAGATGCTTACACTGAGTTTGTGAAATTACTTTCTGAAGGAACACTTGAAAGTGGGCTCATTTTCAAAAATATGATCAAATGTGAAAAAAACTGAATACAAACAAGTACAACTACCTCCAAGATGTTGGGTCGCATAAGCTTGCACATGGTTTAACCTGGAAGCATGTTACTAGGCTAAGTATATATTACAATATTTAAAAGCTCTATCTACACTTACTTGTACTCACGCTAGCTGGTGCCAATGAGGCAGAATGTAAAACTATAATATTGATGTCATTTTAAGGAAAGCAAGCTGGTAATTTACTGGTAATAATATTACAATAGCCGAGACAGAAGAAAAAACACACATGTGACAATGAAGCAAGTTGTACCTATTGAAGGAGCTAGCAGTTGACCGCCCCTCTCTCCAAACTCATTATGGCTCAAGCAAAGATACTTTAACCTGTTATTAGCCTATTAAGGAAAGTAAAGACAAATCAACATCAAACCAGCACAATTTTTGCACACTTTTTAGGATGTCTAGGTAGAACATGAAAAGTAATCAAGACTGAGAACAGAGATTGGAAAAGCAATGATCTTTTATTACTGTCTTACCATTTTCTTCTAAATTGAATATCTATTTAACACTAATTCAAAACTACTTCTAAAATTTACTTTAAAGAGGTTATAGACAAGTGATAGAAATCAGGTACTAGAAAGAGGAAATCCCACGAAAAAGTGCTACTAAATGTTTTACTTTTATTTTAAATGTTACAGCACCACAGTGGTCAATTATTGATATGGGCTCACTGGCTAAAAAATACTTACATTACTCTCAAATAATATTTTTGCTAGTATCATCTCTATATTTCATAACAACACTGAGTTAAAAATTGATAATTCTATTCACAAATTTAAGCTAACACCAAGAAATTTAGTTGATGATTCCTTGAGTTTGAAAATCCTGCGCACGCTGCCATCTTGAAATATAATCAAATATTAATAATAACAGAATGAAATAATCTAGTTGCAGTGCTGGGCTCCTGACTCAATTCAAATACAATGATAGTGATATTAGATACAGGTGCTAGCACTGGCACTGCAATCAATTTGTTACAATTCAAGATTATAGTTGGTGGCTGCGAGCAACAGAAGTTAAACTCAATTGTGAACAGATTATAATTTTGTCTGCAACTAGAGACTTTATTGAAGGCATTTATTAATGAAGTCTTACATGAGGATCTGAGTACTTACCCTTTAACAGATCTATACTTTACAATAAAGTCCTGATAACTTATCAAAATTTAACCAACACTTTATATCGACATACTACTTTACTGCAGGCATGTGCACCTTACATGCATGCTGATCTCATCAATACACTGTGACAATGGCAACCAATATTTTGACCAAGCTTTACCAATACTTAATACTTAACTGACAGTACATGGTGTCAGACAGCTTAATTAATGGGAAATACTCTCAAATTATTGTTCTCATAAGTACAGACATCGACAGTGAGTAGACATTTACTTGATTCTATCTAGAAATATTTCCAATTGGCAAATATTAATGTCGAGTAATTCAAACAACTTTTAACCTTCACAGACTCTGCAAGAATCCTGGCTGCCTTGTCGTCAAATATATTTCCTGGAAGAAAGAAAGAAAGAAAATACTATTTTCTGGGGGTTTTTTTTACATTTTTTTCTCATTTCTTCCATTTATTCCAAATATGCACACATTACAGTGTCTACATTTTGCTAAAAAGTTGTTTTGCACACCTCTGTCTATAGTCCCATTATCGGTACCCTCTGATATCAGGGTCTTTTTGATCACTTGTTCGTAATCATTCATTTGTGAATAAAAATACCTGAATAAATTTTATCAAAATCCTACTGTCAGAGAATCAGCATTATATACTAGCTTTCATCTCAATTGGATGAGTCATAATGGTTCAACTAGTTTCAAAGCCAGTTCTATTCTTCACATTTGTACACTCAGGTGGGACCGCTGGCATTAATAATTATATCAAATTACAAGTCAACAGTGTGTAGCTCAATAGTAGGACAGTTAGTTTTTTCAACTTATAATTAGGCAATCCATGCTACAATTAGTTGTTTATTTGAATGTATGGAAAGTTTAAAATAGTATAATTGGGCGACTGTTTGGTTGTTTACTAATATATATATTTAATTAGCGACTTTGAGCAACTGGATGAACAGTTCGACATTTACCTCAGGGTTCTCAGGGTTCTTAATATGTAGTGCTAGTTGTCATTTCCAGTGTGCTGATGGTGCCTTTTGGAGTACTAGTGGTTTTGAGTAAATTTTCTACTAATTCAAATTTCTCACACATCCAGAAGAAACAATGGTAGCATGCATGGGCTGCCTGCGGCTTTTTAAGGAAAACTTGTATCAACTGAGACAAGGTTAGAATAACTATTTAATCAAGTTGCACATTAGTGAACTCCTTTCCAATAAAGTGCAAACACTTACCACTGGCAGTGAGCCTCGTAATGTTTGAGTTGTGTAGCATAATATCATACACCGAGTCAGCTCCTTTCACTCCAAGCTTGTTGTCTGACAGGTCCTGAAACAATATTTTCAATTTATGAAAGATCATATTTAAACTTCTGTTGATGTACATAATTATATATTCTTGTCATGTACCCACCACTAGTCTAGTAGTAACGTTAACTTACATATATGTAATATTAAATAAATGTAATCTGCCAGCTGTATGACTTAAGCTTGTAGATCATTTAACCTTACCATGAGTGTTAAACATTATACCTAAACTGCTGTAAAATTTTATATATAGCGATCGGTCAATATAAAATGCAGACTGCAGACTGGGTATAAAATGCAGACTGAGTATAAAATGCAGACTGGGTGTGCAGACCAGGTATAAAGTGCAGACTGAGTAAAAAATGTGCGAAAGGGTAATAACAACAACTCCGAATCCGAGATCTGTTCCTTGGAGGAACTTCTACCACTTCTGGACTTCGAACAAGCCATTCAAACAATGCAAGATGTTGTAAAACTAAAAGTGAATAACATTGTAACATCGTTCAAAAAAATGCTGTAAAAGCAATGAGACGTTATATGCACAGGATCGGAATGAGCAACGTAACTTGCCCGGGCCACGAACAACCTGAATACTCTGCAGATATCCGATCTGAGAACTTTCAACAACCCTCTTTGTCTTATTAAAACTTACATGTATGCCTTCCGGTGTGCAACAAAATGGCCTTCATTAGTTCATATTATAATAAATAAACCATTTCTGACAGGTTGGTAATTTTTAATTTTTGGAAACATTTTTCACTTGCTCGAGCAAATGATTCCCCATAATTTGAGGGGAGGAAAGGATAAAAAATAGCCTTTATCATTACTAAATAGTTATTCGTTCAATCAAATATCGGACCTTTGCTAATCTTTGCTGACAAGTGACAGATCTCCGATGTGCAATGAAATCGGATAATTCGCGGTAAGACGTGAAGTTGAGAATTCGTATGTAAACACAAAATATAAACTGAAAGCAGGATTTTCGTATTTTTATTTTATTTCTATTCTACATTTACCTTTTTGCACATTTTTTACTCAGTCTGCACTTTATACCTGGTCTGCATACCCAGTCTGCATTTTTTACCTGGTCTGCAGTCTGCATTCTGCAGAGTGCAGTCTGCACTTTATACTGACCGATATAGCGATACTATATTGTACTGTACATGTGGGCCTAGGCCTGAAACCTGTCTGCCATCACAAATGTTGCTGTATATTCATTCTGACGAGTGAATATCAGGAACTCTAAATAACTTTACCTTTCGTGTATTAAGGGACTTTTTGGAAACAAAAAATGTTACTGTCATTCATTTTTTTCTGTTTATATGTACACGCTTATATAAATGGTAACTTTGCTGTTGAATTGAGCACACACATGTGCTCTGATTGGATGATTTCTTTAGTATCATGGCACTTTTACTTCTGGTTTCTTTGAAAGAAATCAGATTGAAAACTACTATAGTTAACTTCAAAACCAAAATAACAAGACTATATCAAGCTTTTTGTCACTCTTGGCTTCAAACTATAAGAAACTACCACTGACACAAATTCCTTGCTTACACTGACTATATCTAATGTTTCACATCATGAGACCTAAGATATGTTTTAACCCTCTCAGCCCCAAACATATCATATGACGTATTGCTGATTTCTCTTAAACTGTCTCTAGAGTTTCCTTGTAAACAGGTTGGGAGAATTTTGTTTTTCATCCTAGATAAATTGCTGTGTATGTGATCATTTGCTTTATCTTCACTCTAGCTACCAAACAACTTATTTTGTGTGGATAATATATTAAGGAGAATTTACATAGTGATGGCCTGGCTGGGGCTCAAAGGGTTAATATGTTTCATGTAAAATCACCAACATCAAATTCAATTTTTGTTATGATTCCTTGCCCTGAAAAGACCTTATTTTCCTTTCTAAAGAGTCTGTAACCTACATGTAAGATGACATGCATGCATGACAACCACAGCCCTAGTAACAGTATTAATATTACTTAAGTAATTCAGTCTTGCCACTCACCAGATCTGATATATAACAGTTTTCTCTCAGCATTTCGGCAATGTAACCTGCACCTTCTGGCCCCATCCATGTGTCGCACACATTCAGTTTGATTACAGAAGTGTTTGACTGAGTGAAGGAAAGAAACAAGAAAAGAAACAGAAACCCATCAGACTTGAAGAAAACTCACAGACAGTATAAAAAATTATTATTAAATTGCACATATATGTGCCCCAGGGAGGGGGATTATGTTAGGTGGGGGAGGGAGAGATTGTAGGGTAAGATTTTAGGCACTCTTTAGCTAGTACGTCTTTGAATATCCGTTCTTGCATCTTGGAAGCATATAAGAGTGCTATTTTCAGAACCGCTTTAATAGTGTGCTTTAATTTTAGGGTATGCAGTATGACACTAGATCCAATAAAATTAGTATTTTGTAAAATTTTGCTTGGTCGACTAAGCAGCATTTGTACAGGGAATGAACATGTGAGTTGTTATTATTGGTATTAATGTTACTAAAATATATCAATTTCAGACCTGCCAAGTATCACGCAATTGGTGTGAAGTTCACGCAATTTTGGCTCATTCACGCATTCACGCCGCATTTCCAAAAATCGACGATTTTCACGCATTTTCTCGCTTCAGTCGGACCCGCTTTCATCCAAAATTTTGCACAATATCCTTAATCACTGACTTTTTGGTTTGAATTTTCTTTCCAAGTAATCAATGTTTTGCAGCACTATTTTCTCGTACATAATACATTGACTGAAAGCATTACAAATAGTCGGACAATGTCACGCCGGCAAATCGTTCGAAATACAAAACATAACTTACTTTTTATATTTCTGGTACGAAATGGGGGGGGGGGGGGAGTTACGGTTCTGAGGAAATGTTCACGCATTTTCTTTGTAAAAACTTGGCAGGTCTGCAATTTCTTGCTTGT
>JAOBYH010555480.1:2585-14742 GCA_025403525.1 Umimayanthus kanabou | reverse complement strand
AACACCAAATACATAATCAGTCCAAGTTTGGCTTAAATTCATCCAAAGGTTATGGATTGGCAGCAGATTTAAAAAAATGCAAATTAGCCTGCACACTTGTGACGTCATCAGTTGAAAACTTTAAATGTTAATATTTTGAGAACCATAAAAGATTTTGGAAAAATTTTTTCACCGCTATTCCTCATTTAGCAAGATCTATCCACTGAGGCAACATCATTTTTCGTTTCATAGGCACTTTAATATTTATTTGAATCAGTAAAAATAAGTTAATTTAAATAACACACTATCATGGCTTATTTACAATCTTTTTTGCAATAAATATTTGGTTGACCAGATAATACGGGTACTACTAGCTGTAATTCACTGCACTTTGTTACGTCATTATTTTTTAACATGTTTTTGTCGGCCATAAAATAAAACTTGAAAATAGTAAATACTCGTGGATTTTAGGAAAGTAAACTGCAACTGCCACACTTCAAAATGCTTCTTGCAGTTGCATTGTGGGATTGAGGAGAGGGAAAATAAATCGAAACTAACCATATTCTAAAACTTACAGATG
Organism: Umimayanthus kanabou; assembly: GCA_025403525.1. NCBI lineage: Eukaryota > Metazoa > Cnidaria > Anthozoa > Zoantharia > Parazoanthidae > Umimayanthus > Umimayanthus kanabou. Next base: position 14,183 of record JAOBYH010555480.1, on the reverse strand, counting down.
TAAGAATGTATTTGTTTTATCAAAATTAAATATAAGTTGTACTAACTGTCACAAAAGTGAACAAAAGTAACCACTGTTAGTCTTGTTTAGGTGTGTTCAGTGTGAGATGCATGTTTTATTCTATTTTTATTCAAATTATATGATATATGTAAAGCGCATTAGAATATTGTTATAATTTCTAGCACTATATAAGCTCATTAAATTATATTATATAAATGAGCTTTAGACTCCGCCTCATGACTAGGACAACTATCTGTAATTCCTTTGCTTTGAATCTTTTCTTGGCTGCTGACGGATTATTACATTAATTGCTGTGTTCACAGCTTACCAAAAATCCTTAAATAGGATTTAATGTTTATGTATTTCGCTGGAGAAAGTTTCCTGTGTAATTGCTGGTTTCATTAAATTCATTGCAATATATAGATTATAGTGCTGTGATTGAAAAAATTTAACGTATAAAATACTAACGCAATTACTCTGAAGAATACTGCTGAGGAGAAATATAATGTTCAGTTTATATTTTATAGATTGCAAATTATCTCTCCTATTTCTTTTATCGATTTAGTAATAGACAAAACAATAGGGCAACTCGAAAAACCCCGTATTAACCAAAGATAATTATTTGTTTTTAAAAAATAATTAACCAAGGCTTCGTTTCAAAGACCTGTTGTATCTAATTGTTTATATGTACATTGGCGGTCAAAACAATTGCTTTGAAATATTCCTCGGTAAATCAAACTGGTTAATATTTTTTTTGTCGAAAATAATTTTTGTAAATTCTATTTGCAATTCTAAAGTAAAGGGGTTTTTTCCTCGCGTGATCCCGATTATTCGACGATTGAGCTATATCTGGTACAGGTTTGTATTCTAGTGCGATGGGCAAAGAGATACGCACTGCCTTCGGCACAGCAGCACCAGTTTCGGCCTCGCCCAGGCCTTTGTCTACAAGGATGCTATTTTGCGGTACATCTTCCGTTCGCTTTTTGGGAGATAGACCCAGTCAGTTCAAACGACGTTGGGGCCTTTATATTTTAGTCGCTCGACTCAGTGTGCAGTAAGTGTACTCTGCGTTTTGACGGTTTTCCAGTCAATTGGCTAGACTAGATTAGGACCACTGCCTTATAACAGCTAATTTCTTTATAGCTTTGACAACTGGGTTCGCCGGCGTATTGTCCTGCATCATCGTTGGCTTTTCTTTGACGTGTGCACAGCTGTTTCAATTAATTCATTTTCCCAACTATTTTTTCTGAAGTGTCTACACGATGTGCACGTGCGTTCAGATGTTTATTGGCACGCGACGTATGACTTCTATTCCTTTCGCTCATTTGCTGTCACTGTGTCAATCAGCGGTTGTTATTGACAGGTATTACGGTAAAGTGAGTCGAGTGCTGACTTTGGTCCGTGTTCACGGCCAGTTTGAATTTTCCGTTTTTCTTGATTGCCAAATACCACTCGCCAACTGCGTTGCCTGAGTTCAGTCCACTGTACTTGTAGGATGAAAAGGTGTGGAATCCATTCTTTTTTAGTCTTTCCTTGAATAAACATTCGTCATTTAGCACGTCCTACAACAGCAGTACAGACACACGCATGTTATTCATAATTCTTTCATTGTCTTGCTGGTAAAATAGATTCAGATGTTTTTCAAATCTTTTTACCTCGCGTGAGCTTTCACGAGTTTAGTTTTGACCAAACGCATTCGGAGGTTGATGCAAGTTGTTCATAAATGCGCTTGAATTGGCTTGACTACCGACCTGCATCCCCTTGCGCTGACTTGCTTAGACTTGAATTAACTTGCATGCAAGTCACTGCAAGTTAATGCTACTTGTACTAGTTGTAGTGTTCAATTTGTACCTTGTTTGCTATTGCATGCTCTTGCGTTGACTTGCATGCGTCGATTTTCGAAAAAGCTCCAATTTTCATGCAAGTCGATGCAAGCGTCCCTAATCTGCATTAACTTGCAAACCACTAGCGAGTGTATGCGTTTGACCAAGTCTTAGCAGGCACCGCGGTTTAGACCACGCTTGTTTAAAGGTCAAAGTGGCCAAATATTTGGTACATACAGTAAATAATTATACTCGGCACCTTTTTAAGAGTATAGTAGTAGTTTGATTCACTATCAAAGCTAAAATGTGTTCCCTGTTTGCTTCCTTTAAGGTTGTGAAGCTATAGTCCAGTTGCCAGTTTAGTTGAAGGGGGAAATGCAGGGTTAAACAACGAAGGAAAGAGGGTATCTTTGATTTACCTGTATTTTCCCTTAATTTTTCAGTTTCCAAAAATATTGACTTCAAAAGTTCCCACCCAATTTTTAAAGTAGCTCAAAATTTTCATTATTTCATACCTGTTGGACGGCACATACCAGAGTTCTTGAAGTTGAGAGGGAACCGAATTGAATTTTGCAGTAATGAAAACATACAGCTATTTCAAACAGGTTCGGACTTCCCTGACCTCAAAGCATGATGGGAGACCTAACTTTGCTTATTGCTAGCCTGGTAATGGCCTCATGTATCAAAATCAATCAGTTTGTGCTTTGCTGATTTGCCGTTTGCTTCGTGTATACGGGTCAGTGCGTGAATGACACACGGTGTAAAGTAAAGGCTTCCCACAATTCCTTTAGTGCTTCGTATTACCCTTTGCAGATGTCAGCGGTTTTTGAAACCGCTGTATAAAGTGCATGGACAATGTAAACTAACTTCTTAATATTTTCCCCTCGCTACGTTCAAAATTAGGAATATCCCAGCCAGACTCTAGAAACTTTTTCTAACGACCTTTTTCTGCTTTAAAAATTATGATGGTTCCCTGTTTTTTCAACCCCTCAAGCATGAGATGCGCAACTTTATTCTAATTTTACGGTTATTGTTTGATTTTCATAACTTTTGAATGTTTTCAAACATATGGCTTGACTGGTTTGGGTTTATTTAAGAGAAATGGTGTTCTAGGGTTAGGGCGCTGTAGAAGCAATTTATCGGACTAAGGTCTAACTTAGGGCGCGTTCGATTGACTCTGTTCCGGAATAGGAATAAACAGAATAAAAACTTTGTTCAATCTTATTGGTCACAATTCCTGCAAAGTTAAAAGAAAAACACAACTGAGTTATATCTCTCGCCCCAGTCATTACTTTTAACTAGATATTTGATTGTTCTGCGAATCAGGAGAGAATTTTGAAATTTTATTCTTATTCCGGAATAGACGGAATAGGGTCAATCGAATGCACCCTTAATACTTACGGAAATATATGGCAGTCCGTTCTTGTTCATCGCCAGGAATGTTCCGGACTGGGTTCCGCGTAGCCTGACAATGCTTTTCCCGACTGACTCCATGAAAAGCAGAGCTGAAGTGGAGGACAAATAAGAGATATCAGATGAAAATAATAAAACAATAATTTAACACCACTTCTGACATTAGTCATAGAACTGCAAGTTTTCACCGTACTGAATTTGTACTGCAAGTCGATATAGTGTGGTTTTGCAAAAGTCGAAATTGTCAGTTGTCTTTCGAAACAAGCAACATCACGAGTTCTAACAACTTTCACGTGAGTGATATTGCTTCGTGTTTGATTTTCGTCTATGCGTTTAGAATACAGGATTGCAGAAGTAATCTGGCAATTATTGAGATTAAAGAGAAGCTAAAAAACCCATGATCTTTTCATGAACGCAGAAAGCTTCTAAACCAATCCTTTTAATAAGCAAAGACCGGAATCTAGCATGTACTTGTTCTTGCGCATAGTATTCAAGTAGTAAGTGTAATAGTGAAAATTTGTTGAAAAACAAAAAAAAAAAGTCCCTTTCCTCACACCCCAGGATGGCTCCCAAACGCATAGGATAAATGAATTTATAATTGGATGTAACGTTCGGACAACCCAGTAATTTAGAAATCATTTGTCAGGAGTTGTATTTCAGGAAGACCAAAACACATGACTCAGCATTGTATTAAACTTAGTTGCAGATATTTTTTGATTGAGTGCGTTCGATTTGAGTGATTGTGCTCAAATTGAATATTGCACGCCCTTCTCAAGATTGTTTTTTCTATTTGTTCTATTTGTACGCCAACCGTATAAATACTCGCGCGAGTTTGTTTTGCTTTCGATGACAAGAAAGCAAAAGATGAAAAGAAACCGCAGCACACCGGTTCTTTGGACTTATCACTCCCTTGTTGGCATCAAACGCGCCCAGCACAAGCAGGGATTTTGTGTCGTTATTCACTGTTACATAAATGATCTTCCGGTGTTTAGAAATACTACTTTCTAGAAATTTCACTTTCAGTTTTACACTCACGCAAGAGATTGAAACAAATTATTTTCAAGGAAATATAATTGAAGCGTGAATGCATTTGTAGAAGTGACTTGATTGCTCCAACATATAATCGCAAAGGCTACAATTCATATACAAGCTACAGCTACCTCTAAAATGATAATGATACGATATTGGCTAATACTCCTAAGTTCGCTTATTACAAGTTATTACTGGCTACGTTGTGTGCTGTAACGAAAAACTGGCTTCCTTTGTCTTTGAAACAACAAGTTAACAAGCCTTGACGCAGACTGTGGACACTTATCTGTGGGAGGTCTGTAAGCCAAACATCTAATTTCCTTTCTTTAATATTTAATTGCTCCAATTTGAACAGGATATGGAAAGCTTTAGGAGAAGGGAGGACATGGTTTAAATGATGAGCGGTGATAAGCGCACGCTATGAGATGATTTAATGGACAAAACAACCCAGTTATCACAATTAATAATAGAGTTTGTTTCTCTATTTGTTTTGGGCCGTTGCTTCACGCCGTAAAGTGGACACGATGTGGGAGTCGCTTGTCACATAATGAATCCGACTAAACAGAGCATGCAAAATCCACTCGTCTGCTCATCTGAGACGAGTTATTTTGGCTTGTGGACGAGTAATTTCACTCAAGCACTTGTCCACACAGACGAGTAGATTTTACAGATCAATATTTTGATAAAGTAGATAAGTTATGTGTGTCATTTCTGTTTCATCCTGGCTTGACTCGCAGTAGTCTCACACGCGATCGCATGACAAACTGAAAACGTTGTTGTTGTTGTTGTTGTTGTTGACCTTAGCGCAAAGGTGTGACCCCAAAAAGTTTGAAATTTCCCGCACGTATATCCACGAGGTATTATCTCGGTGTAGTATCATTCAAACTTCCCCTACTTTTTGCACATAGCATTCATAAAGTAATGCGCTGTAAATAAGCCTAAATGGAAATCTGTATAACCACTTGACTTCCTGATGAAGTTGTAGTAAACAATGAAACGCGTCGGAAAAAAAAAATCTTGTGAGAAACATACTACGCCTCATGTCATCAGTGTGTTGCTAATACCTGTTTAAAACTTGAGAAAAAGTTGCTTTAGAAAATCAATTTTTATTTGGCATAACTTCTCCAATCTTGCTTAAAGTCAATTGGAGTGACAGTGATACATGCATGTTGGATACTGTTGATGTTTTCATGATTGAATGCTGATGTTAGAAGTGATTGTTGTGAAACTTCTTCGTCAGTTTTGTTAACAAAAATTAAGACTTTTTCAGTGAGAAATGTTTGTTTTCAATTTCTAGTGTCTAGTTTATAGCCTTATAGGTTTAGAGCTAACAACAGAACCACATCTATAACATTTCTAAAGCAACATATCGGACAAGTGAAATTCCCCTTCGGACAAGTGAAAGTTGAGTCTCACTTGTCCAGTGGACAAGTTGAAAAAAATAAAAGTTGAATGCCCTGCTAAAACAGCTTGTCTGCGCTTTCTACAACATGAGTACAGTAAAATAGTTTGACCGAAAATCCTTTCGTTAAGGTAGCCTAAAGTTTCAGTTAATTGAAATGTCTAGTTTCTAGATCTCACCAATTGGGAAAAGCTAGTTGTAAGATTAAAATTTCCACATGGCCAGACTTACTACAGACAAAAAAACCGGGCAAAAAAAGTACTGGATCGTGTCATGACGTTTTGACGTTGATCTTAAATGCAAGAATCCATCTCTCTAACGCAGGCCAATAAACGGACTTCACTTTGTAATGTTGTTTTTGCTATATTTTAGGCGTACTGAACTAGCAAAGATATCATAGCTTCTGCACTTCCCATGCACATCGATTATATTCATGTATGAGACAAGTTCAATTTTGCAATTTAAAAAAATTAACTTTGCTAATTAAAACCTTTGAATAACCTAATTTGAACGTCGTTAAAGTGAAAAATTGGCTATTTACAGCGTGTCTGGAAACTTGGAGCCATTACTCAGTAATGCCATTAGCTTTCTTTTCAGGTGAAATGTTGTGCATGTTCAAGAGTGGAAAATCTGTTTCAAGTAGTTTATGGCCCGCCATTAGCGAACTGATGGACATTAGATTTGACAAACATTAATTTATTGTTTATTAAAGACATAATGACCGTGTTACCGGTTGGTTTAGACTAGCACGTTGAATGGACAATCAAAACTTTTTGCATATATCGATTTCTGATCTTCACATCCAACGTATTTTCATAGGAACCCAAACAATATTGGCCAAGGCTTCTCGTTTCATGTTTTACGACCAATTTGGCCTCGTTTGTTCTCAAAATTGTTTTTGCTTCTTGTACGTATACCAAGTCTGTTTGTAAAATTGTTTCTGTTTTCACACTATCATAGTTGTAGAACCCAGATTCTGCGCTCAGTACGACAGTAAAAATTGAGAAGCCGATTCTTCATATATTTTTGAATTGGTCGCAATTCTTATACATTTTATCAGGGAAAATAAGTTAAGATACACTGAGTTCAGTCTGATTTTATTGTTTCGAATCTCGCTTTGAGAATAAAGACAAATTTACTAATCCATGATCAGTGTTCTTTTCTTAAAAAAAGGGATATTCTTAACATATTACCGAAAAAGGGTATAAAGTTGTTACTTTGCTAGCTAGTTCTCGGGATTTTTTTGACACTGACTGACTGAGAATAATTGACAGTTTCGATCTTAAATCAAATCGCATATTTGAAACTGTAAATGATTGCAATTGTGTCAACGTTTACTTGTATCAAATTTTGGAGGCCTTTTAGTTCTTTCTTTTAAATTTTATGCTACAAGCGCTTCAGGCACTTGCTTTATATAACCAATTGAAATTAGTTCGAGATCGCGGTTCAAAGGTTCCAGGTTGAAAGAGTAGTTTCTAGTCGGCTTATTAGAGTTAAACTCATATTCTTCAAACCCTTTTTAATTTCATTACCTTTGAAGAGCATAAGACTCGACAAGAGCTTTGTGCAATTTATTACCAGATCACCCGGGGTGTTCTAATTGTCTTAGAATAGTTTTAAGTATTTTTTAAACTAATGGCAATTTCAAACGTTTGCGTAAATGACAGGCCACTGTCGGGAGCACGCGTAGCGCTTTGAAGCGTATCTGCTCGTCTAGAATCCGGTTTGTGTCGCAAGACTTTCTTGCGATATTCGGCCATCGTAGCTGAACCGGGCTATAAAAAAATCCTTTGCTAAAGTCGGAAAGCAGAGTAACTGCTGCTGTTTCTGATCTCTGAAACTGATCTAGTTATATCCGTGATACCTCAGTCGTATTCAGTAAACAAGTAAACCAATAGACTTACTGTATTGGTTCGAGGTATCCACAGCGCCTCTAAGTTTACCTCTGCCGCTGGCGGGAACTTGGATAAAGTAGTGGTTCCGATTTTGTAGATGAACCTTTTTCACAAGTGTGGGTTTTGTAGATATATCAAGCAGACTAGGCGTAGTAACAATAAGTATTTGTGAAACGTTTTGCTTCAGTTGTTGCATTGTCTTTTTGCGATGGAATTTCCTTAAAACTCTTGATTTGGTGGTGAGAACTGTGCGTTTCTGCGCGTGACGCAGTAATAGAGGTCGTGGTGACACTGTCTTGATCGATACGGATAGAATAAATATACAGATAAACTGAAAGAAACAAGAATTAACGCGGTTTGTTAGTCTTAGTACTTAAAATGTTAATGCCTCTTGATGAACTGTCAAATAATCGTGTTTAGAGGAAAACACATCTTTCGTCACATATAAATTCGTAGTATTGAACAAAGTTTAGAAAATGTAAACATTTGCTGTTAGAATCACGAACGCATGAAGTAGACACGATTTGACATAAAGTTTGAAACTAAAGTTCAGTATTACGAGTTTTGACTAATTACTAACTTGCTTACCCTCAATAAAACATGAGTCTGCTCCATGTTTGGCTCAATATTTGTGATCCTATCTCTTCAGTGGGTCGTTTTGTCTGACTCGAGTTTTCCCGTTTATTCATTGTCATTCATCCCACAGGCACTCGCTCACGCATACACGATCAATGGTCACTCTATCACAACACTCTCATAAGTACAGGCTTTTCCGTTTCTATTCATTGCTTTCAAATCGCGTAAAAACAAACTAAACAGGGTCCGGGTGGGAGAATTCGACTTCTTATTAGTACATAAGACGACCCCTTGCATCGAAACCACGAGCCCGTACAGACAACTGGAACTATTCTTATATTTAACATTATAAATAGTCGTGCTATAATTATCACAGACAACTCGCGGGCGGGAGGGCGGACAAAGGAAAATGGCAGATTACTGACCGGTATATTTGATGGCATATCCTGTAGATCGAACTAAACATGTGCGTTGCAGGCAGCATCCGTATTCTTTGAAACCCAACTGGGACGGCAGACTGCCCGGCTGCGTTAAAAAGAATGATATGTTGCACGTGTAATCGGTAGTATTGTCGCGCAAACGTGGTTTGTAGCTATAGAAATGAAACAAGCCGCTTTGAATGCTCCAAATTCTTGCATCCGGTTTAAATAGTGTTTTCGGCAGCCTACAACCGAGCTCTCTGTCGCTTAGAAAACAACAGTTTGTGTTAGTCACTGTGTCAACGTCTGGAAAAGCGTGTAATTGGGCGAAAAATTACTCAATTTGCCCAAGGCCAAGGGAACGCTTTTTCGGTATGAAGGAAACTTGGTCCCGCGAATAGTCTCAGACTATTCAAGGTGTTGATTATCGTTAATAGCCGTGAACTACCTTTTGTAAAGGTCGGTTTTACGTGTGGAATGTTGCTGAAAAGTAAATAAAGCCGATACAAATACTTTCTGAACAAAAACGTCTGAATCGTTTCTATTCAGGAGAGACATATCTCGTCACTGGGGAATAAATCTCCAAGAGATACCGCCACGGCGAGCTACGGCGGAATGCTGTGCCTTCTAATCCCTCGTGTATCTCGACGCACGCAACCAAGTCTGGTGGAATCCAGAACTATTTGAACACAAAGCATACTTCTCATTGAAGTACTCCAAACTATCCAAACTATTTGTGACATAAATGATGCGACAGTCTTATCTCGCGTTATTGAAAACGTTTGACCCATAAAAGGTGACAACGGCTCACATCCTGTCTGTGCAATCTACATTATTTGAAGTCGACCATGAACAACTCTTGAGGGCCCCTGCCTTTGGCGGCTACAACCTAGAAATATTGGTGACTTGTATCCAAGCTGTGTTTAACATTCTAATGCGAGAAGAATGTTGGTGGAGAAGTAATTGTTAGCGTTATCGCCACAACAGATTGAATATGAATAGAGACTCCTTTTGTTTAGTAAAATGCTTTGAAACTTCCGACCGTCTTGCTCTGTTTATACTGCAAATGTATGCAGAAATACCTTGCTGTCTGCTCGGGTGATCATACCGTAATTGCTTGTTGAGCACAATATCTAGTGTACTTTAACGCACTGCTGACATTTAGTATCCTTAAACATTTGTCACGACTTGGTAACGTTATTCCACGGAAGCACGACGGCACTTGACCCAGTCCATGAACCCAAACAAAGGCTGTAAACAGACTTATTTTGACGTATGACCAGGGATTATAGGCAAGAACTGTGTTGAAAGAACCTGTTATAGTGTTCAGTGTTACCAACTGATAGTTCAGTTGAAGCTTTTCAAACTTTCTTTCAGTCTTTTGGTTAATAGAGTTCGTTCTATGTGTGGCATTTCCAGGGAGGATCCAGGACTTTAGCGAATAGGTTTGATTAGTTTAATACATTTTCCAACAAAATGCTACCGCTTTTGCCAAAATCTACATGCTTTAAACACTTTTTCTTGCGATTACTGTGTAGGGTTCGATGTAGCCATGTAAACCACACATGGATCCGGCACAGCATTTACATACAGCGTGTGATTACGTAAGGTAAAAAGTTGTTGCAAGTGCTGTTTAAGAGGATTCCAGTAATTTTACAGTGCGGATTCACTGAGGATCGGCCACGCGTTTTTAGACGGAAACTGCCCTTAAGTTCGTTTTGAAATGCTAGGAACATTTATAAGAGTATTTATCAATTATGAAGAGAATCAGTAGCCAAAATTTTCCCAAAGTGAGCATTGTAGGTGTTTACGACTGTCTGACTCTAAAATCATCTTAGAAAGTTCACTCAAGGTATAACTGGCTCCCCTGCAGGTATTTATTGGGGCTGAAATATGAAAAGGTGTCCTCTGATCATCAAAGGTGGCCACACACACACCAAGATCAGGACTGTAGAAACAATATCCACTCCGTATAGCACTGTTTCACCATACAGTGAGGTATTCAAAAGAACGCACCACAGACTAAGACGTTGACATAATTTCATGTATTTTGAAAGTGGAATAAAGAATCGCTATAATATTGGAAGAGGGAACTATACAATTTCACACATTGGAGAACGTGTATTGTATAGTGAGCAGTTCATTTGGCATTTCAGTACGTAAAAATTTATGAAATAGGTGAGTTATATTTTGGAAATAGTAATAAGACACATGGTTCACGATAAAACAGATAAACATCTCCAAAAATATAGCTTTAATAACGGATGTAGAAGTTTGTGAGAAACATTTTTGACTGAAATCCCCCCAAATTAAGAACGCCTTGGGTAAAAAGAATAGACCGCTCATGCATCATTAACGAACATTTTATTTGTAATGTTCTTCACTGAAGTCATTCTACTCGCTAAACTACAGGAGTTAAGACCTATCAGCAATGATCCAATCAGCACGGAGTTCTTGAAGACTCGCCGCGGCATCTAGACAAAACTGAGAATGTGCTTTGTGTTGAGCCACAATTTAATTTGAAAGTGAATTGTTAGGTTAATTTGGGTCTCTGTTGCAAGCACGATCGTAAGAAAGGTAATTAATTACAATACCGTCACCACAATTGAAACTGTGAGAGTTGGCCGATGTGGCAAGCCCAGCCATCCTGTATCGAACGAAACGAAGCACACGGTTGGCTAAAATAAAAAAGGGTAACCTGATGACAACAGAATTATATTGAATTGAACACCTCTTACCTCTGACACCAATGAAATCACTGGTAAACACTCTCATGATCTCACCACTCTTGGTGTATATGGATCATATCTAGGGTGACAGTACCTTTGACACCAAGGAAATCAGTTACTGGTATAAACACTCATCTCACCACTCTTGTTGTATGACACTAAAAATATCACTGGTAAACACTCTGGTCTCACCACTCCTGGTTTTTAGGGGTATCTTCTAGGGTGACCGTACCTTTGACAACAAAGGAATTACTGGTAAACACTGTCGTCTCACCACTTGGTGTATAGGGATCTCATCTAGGGTGACAGTAC
>JAOBYH010555479.1:0-23054 GCA_025403525.1 Umimayanthus kanabou | reverse complement strand
ATTGGATAGCGTTACTATATGTGTCATTTAGAAATATGTAGTTTTAAAATTATCACTTTTTTATTGTCATTTAGAATCATGAAGTTTTAAAATTATCTGTAAAGTCTCTGTAATTCAGTTTTAACTGCAAGTGAGATTAATAAAGGATATATTATTATATTATTATTATATTATATAACAATAAACGCTCTAAGTAAACTTGGATTCCCTTCTATTGTATCCTCTCAGTTTAAAATCAAAACCATTGGTTCTGTTTTGTTTGGAACATTTTAGCTAAAGCACTACTTAATTGGGCCATATAGAAATTTGGTGCTTCAGTGCATTGCCTTAGCGTAACTTCTTTGTTATGGTTTTTCATATACATCGCACAGGTATCGTGCGAGAAAGATGAACTGATACATGAAACACATAACCACCTTGCGAGCCACACTTTGGTACATCGCATAACTCCGGTTTATTGGGAGCAACAAAGCACCAGGGAGCAGCCTTCGTGCCTCTAAGGTTGCGGCAGTAATTATGAATGGTGTGGTTGGGGAATACAGCAGCCCATGGCAGACACGGAGATCCAGATACGGACGTGTTATGACGTCCTCTGTAGGTAGATCCATTGCCATCGTAACACGCATGGTCTATACAAAAGTTAAAATAGTTAGCACGTTTAAGTTAACCTAGCATAATAACATTAGAGACCTTCACATTTGACAACGAGTACGACTTCGACAACGAGTATGTCTTTTTTGGTACGATGAAATTCTTGACAGGAGTTCGTAAAATCTATTCTCGAATCAAATCTCATGGCCGTCCTCGAGTTCCTGTTACTACGAGAATTGCTGAAGATCTCGTAGTCATCATTACGAGTTCAAAAGCTAAGAAGTCGTATTCGTAGTCAAACTCGTACTCGTAATCAGATGAGAAGTCATACTCGTAGTCAAACTCGTACTCGTAGTCAAATCTAAAGGTCTCTAAGAAGTCGTACTCGTAGTCAAACTCGTACTCGTAGTCAAATATAAAAGTCTCTATTTAAAACCAAATTCTAATGACAGTTACAATAAAACGGAGGCTGACACAGGGACTGAGAAAGAGACAAAAGCGAAGTCAAAAGACGAAGACAAAGACAATGCAAAGATATAAAAATTACAATGATGATGGCATTGAGAATGGCAATAATGCTTATATATATCTTAGGAATGGTCTTGGTCATGGTGTTCTTACTGTTTTGACACTATAATGATGTTGAGAACAACCACAATTTGAAAGCAGTGTCCAAAAAGTAGTTGCGGCAAGCATGAATGAACGGTCAACAAGAGTTTCTTCGAATCAAAACATGTCTAATGCGTTCGTTAGACGGCTGCAATCAGAACGTAAAGTGGACTGTCTCATAATGGGCATGTTTGCTTACACATGTTATATATAACACTGTTGGACTGTGATATGGTTTACACAGAAGGGTGTATAAACCTACCTTTACTGTCGTCATATGGCGAACTTGGTGTCGATTGCACTGTTAAAAAACGGAATTGAAACAGTTCATTGAACAACATCAAATTTAGTCATACCTTCAGAAAAGTTATTTTAAGCTATGGCAACACATTTTCATTCATTATCACCATCACCATCACGACCCCATCATAATGATGGTGATGATTCAACTGAGTACTTCAGCTGAATTCGAGTTTGTGAACTTCACTATTTAAGGGCCTGGTTAAACAACAACAAACAACAACATTCTTTATTTATACTCGATTTGCAGTTAGTGATCAACGCTGCAACGTTGATCTTAGCATGTTTCGAACTAAACCCAACAATTAAGCGCACGATCATTCCCACGTTTGTCCCAATTAAGATCGACTGATTGAGTTTCGATCGACACAGTCGTTCTAACTAATTGGAGGTGTTGGTTAGAAAGGTACAAGCGCGACGACTGAATTTTGGTCGAGTGAAGAAATATCGACGTTTGACTTAAAAGTCAACTTAATTAATTTCGGTCGACCTGAAGTGCTATTTAGTTCGACGCATGTTAGTGTTACGATTGACGTTTAACTCGAGCCTAAGACCCTGGAACACATAACATACTTATATAACTGGCTGCATTCTGCAACCCACCTTGTATTCCAAGCGGTGTACAGTAAGAACTATCAGTGGTACCCGGATGAGGCAGCTCCTTGCAGACAGGAAGCAGTGAGTTACTTATCAGGTACATTTGGGCGATCTGCAACTCTGTCAGGCATACATCATCGTACAATATCCTACAGTCCTCTCGGCACAGTCGATGCTTATGTAGGCCGGTCTTTTCTTCACAGGCGGGAAAGTAGTAATAGCACATGGCCGGAATGCCGTGCTCAAGGCACTTGGCACTCATGCTGCCCGAAGACCGAATATATTGTATAGCGGCCGTTACCTTGTACTCTTCGTTCTCCTGGTGCTCTGGATTCGTGACGAAGATGCTCTTTCCACTAAGGTGCTCTGCACAGGCTTTGCCCCGGTACGGTTCACAGTAGCCTTTTGAATTGAGTCTAGAACAAGTTGTTCAGTAATTGTTAATGATTGCTTGAGAGGGAAGGCGACAGACAAGCTATATATGGCGGTGGCCGTGCCCTTGTATTATATACGGTACGGTTCACAGTAACCTTTTGAATTTGGGTCTAGAACGAGTTGTTAATTGCTAATGATTGCTTGAGAAGGAAGGCGACAGACAAGCTAGATATGGTTGTGGTGTCCTAGCAGTGTACACGGTACGGATCACAGTAACCTTTTGAATTTGGGTCTAGAACGAGTTATTAATTGTTAATGATTGCTTGAGAAGGAAGGCGACAGACAAGCTATATACGGCAGTGGTGTCCTAACAGTGTACACGGTACGGTTCGCAGTAGCCTTTTGAATGGGGTCTAAAACGAGTTGTTTTAACAATTAAAACTGTTAATGATTGCTTGAGAGGGAAGGCGACAGACAAGCTATATATGGCAGTGGTGTCCTAGCAGTATACACAGTACGGTTCACAGCAGCCTTTTGAATTGGGTCTACAACGAGTTGTTAATTGTTAATGATTGCTTGAGATGGAAGGCGACAAACAAGCTAGATATGGCGGTGGTGACCTGGCAGTATACACAGTACGGTTCACAGTAGCCTTTTGAATTGGGTCTTGAATGTATATCATGAACGAACGAGTTGTTCAGTAAAAGTTCCTATAAGAACTAGGCAACCTTCTATTGTTCTGTGGCAATTCAGTTAGAACGCCTTTATTTCCATGCTTAAAATACACTAACCTGTGCACAACATTGTGTTGTAATAAAAAGTTATGAAACTTTAGTTTTAGTTATTCTTCAGTAACTCTGCTCAACTTGTGGGTGGCTCCCCCTAAAATGTTTTACAATTGGTTCGGGATTTACGGGACCCAAAACCAATTGTAGAATTCATACAGTCGGAAACTGGTCTAAACCCAGGTGAGTCAATGTTTGTGGTTAGTTGATCGTCCGGGTTAGTGTAGTCCTGAGAACAACTACTGTTGGTTGTGACGGACGTTTCGACATCCTGTGTGGAAGTAATTTCGATTTGAAAATTGACACTAAAGATGGCTTCCTTACAGGTTGTCGAAACGTCAGTCACAATCAACAACGGTCCTCCTCAGGACTACACATATCCGGATGATCAACCGCAGCCAAAAACAAATTGCAGAGTTCCACACATGTTAGGAACCCTACTGACGTCTATACGCTGTTTTTGAGCTAGTATTGAGAAGTAATTTATTGCCTTCTATACCATACAAATCTTTTGGAAAACATATATGTATTTAAAATTTTCTCGTGTTCAATAAATCACTGGTTTCTGATATAACTATCTCAATCACAAATTATTTTAAGTGGACTCGCTGACTTGTAATTTTAATTTAAACAATGACATCAAACATTTATGAGTCTTAAAACAAGTTCCTATTTGCACCTGTACTACGACAGTTGTGGAAGCCTTTCTCTTACACAATGTTTACTACTCACTTGAGTGTGGGTTGGGTCGTGTTGCCATTGGTTGAATGGTTGTCACGTGATGCTGTGGAGGAAATGACAAAGTTCAACTGAAGTTAACTCTTCTGCTGATGGACATGATCTGAAAAAAAAAACCCAAGAAATCAACTCTCGTTTGCCCAAAAGCCATGAATTCCGCCATTCGATTTGCTTGTTTTGAAGAGTAGAAATGATTGGTTTTTAGTGTTTTTATTGTTCTAACTTTTGAACCAGTTGAAGGAAGCCCGTGAAATAAATTCTGCTTGTCTTGAAGAGTAGAAATGATTGGTTTTATTCCTTCTAGCTTTTGAACCACTTGATGAAAACCCATAAAATGACCATCCATTTTGTTTGTCTTGAAGAGTAGAAATGATTGGTGTTGTTCGTTCTATACTAAACTTTTGAACCAGTTGACGAAAACCCATAAAATGACCCCAGTAGAACTGATTGGTGTTGTTCGTTCTAACTTTTGAACCAGTTGACGAAAACCCATAAAATAACAATTCATTTTGCTTGTCTTGAAGAGTAGAAATGATTGGTGTTATTCGTTCTAACTTTTGAAACAGTTGACGAAAACCCATAAAATGCCCAATCTTCATTTTTTTGTGGTACAAATTATAGCCAGTCAAAATTATACTAACCAGTTGGTGGCTTGGGAATAGAGATCGTTCGGCCTGTTACTGCTGCAATAACGAGAATCGTGTTAGAAGTTTCATAATCCCAGTAATGACTATAGACTCGTTTTTACAGTGTTAGCCTCGACTTGGTGTTGAATAATCACAGATACCAGCAAGAAGGAGTAAAGTCCGAACCTCCAACAATGCACAGAGTTGTGAATAGCTCATATCTACATTCAGTTGGCATGAATACCTACATCAAGTTAGCCAACACAGTAAAACCGAGTCTGTAGTCATTTTAATCAGCATGAATCGTGAATACAAGCTTGACTATAAAAATTAACCATTCAAATCCACAAAACAATGCTACAAGCATAATTTACAAGCCGAAGGTGTGCGCTAAACACACGAATACAAGAAAACAACAACAACAACAACAGTTTATTCTATATCTTAGAAAAGATATGCTTTTATTTTGTTCAATAAAACCCATATTCAGCTTACTCGCCAAGTCAGAAAAAGCTTTTGTCAAAACTAGTCCTCCAGTATTTCAGAAAAGATTGTCTTGTGAAAACTACAATATTCAGATTGCAAAGCATGATGGGACCTCTAATTTCTCCAGTTGTTGAGCTGGTCTTGACCTAATTTATCAAAATTACTGAGTTTTGTGCTTTGTTGGTTCATTTGGTTCGTATTCTGGTCAGTGAATGGCACGCTGGGTAAAATACAGGGCTCCCACAGTTACTTTCGCGCTGGGTTTTAAAAGTTGGTAAGAAACGTTTATTAGGATATTTACTGGAACTAGAAAAGGAATAATTAGCTGTGGATGGAATATTCTAAAGTAATGGGGCCAGGAAAGTAAGGCATCCATTTTACTTCAAAGATGTTTACAGCTGATGAAGATGAATAAGGGCTAATGAAGACTAATGAGGGAGAATGAGGGAGAATGAGGGTTTATGAGGGCGAATGAGAAGGAATGAGGAAGAATGAGGGATAAAGATGGAGAATTAGGGCGAATAGCAGAGAATGGGGGAGGCGAGGCTAATTAGAAAGAATAAGGGCTAATAGTGGAGAATGAAGGCTAATGAGGCAGATAAGGATTAATGACGAAAAATGAGGGCTAATGGGGGGAATGAGGGCTAATTTAGGAGATTGAGAGCTAATTGGGGCGTATGTGGGTGAATGAGGGCTAATGGAGGTGAGGGAGGCTGACCAATTAATTGTCGCGTACCTGGTATCCCTAGTGGCTTCACGTTAACCCAAGAAGATGCAACAACGCTCCGACCATGTACTTGTACAACACAGTCAAATTTCCCCGCATCACCGAGTTTCAAGCGACGGATCTTGAGCCGTGAACCCCATTTGTATCTCATCGTTTTGTAGAAGCTATGGTTTCGTTCAATCAGCACCCCGTCTTTGTACCACGTAATGTTGCCACGTACTTTCTTAGTGCTGAGTTTGCATTTTAACTTAACTAGCTTGCCCTCGTACATAGTGATATTTCCAAGGGAGACGGTAAATTTGACTTTTTGAGTGGCTGTAATGGAATAATAGATGTATTTTCATAAGGGAGCGGTCATTATTTACGATCAGGGTGGAAGCCGAAGAGAAAAAAAAATTGAGGAACACAAGAAACAAAAAATTCTTCAACCCCACTAATGGAAATACAAATTACATTTTGCTCCGTCTTTAATTTCAAGAATTTACCCCACTTAAGACAATGTTGTATTTTTAGTTATCCCACTATTAGCTCTTCAGCCCCCACCCTCAGGCCATAAATAGTGACCAGTCCCTATTAAACTCAATTTTAACTTAAGTGTATATTATTATGAATGTAGTGTTGGCATAGTTGTGTTGATCAGTTGATTGTAAACAAGCACCATCTACATTCGACAAGCTGTAATTAGTTTAACACAACAAAGTCCAATAGTTTATCGATTTAAATTCACAGTTAGGTAAAACGTTGAGTCTCAAAAATATTAAGCCTGCAGGGTTAGACTTAACAGCCCGTCAACTACTAGTCTCTGATGCCAGAATGAGAAAACTGCACGTTGCATTTTTTCATGGCGGTTAGTTCAACTTCAAAACAGAACTGGTTATTAAACTCTGCCAGCTTCTTTGTTACATATTCTTTTTCTTTATCTTTTTCGTTCGTTGGCATGGCCTTGACCGTATACAAAACACAAAAGGTATTGAGATGCAAATGAACAACTAACCAGTAGAAACATTTGGGCTCACACGTAAAACAAAACAGTGTGCACGGTCACCGTTTGTTCAACACAAAACAAAGCAGCTTTGTACACTCCTTTTGAAGTTTGTCGAGCTTCACAACTAGTTAGTTCTATCAAAAATGAATAGGCTCATATACAAGTTCTTCTATATGCCCATTTCCCAATAAGCCAGTTTCACAATCATGCGCAGAACGTACAAGCGGTTTGTTTGGCGGGCCACACGTCCTATAAAAATGGCGGATTGTATGAATGAGGGGATATATTGCTTAAAATGTATTGTAATTGATATATTTCCATTATATTTTAAAAAATATCTCCACTCATTCATACAATCCGCCATGTTTACAGGACGTTTGGCCCGCCAAACAAACCGCTTGTACGTACTGCGCATGATTGTGAAACTGGCTTATAATGCACAGAACCAAATAAGAGTTTTGCTGGTGGCCACAATCACTGATTACAATATTCTATGATACTTGTGAAGTCTTATCGTTTATCCTCTCTCAGAAATTATCGATCTTTTCACTTTCTTCACCCAATCTGCCATGTTTACATATCGTGTCGGCCCGCCAGCTGAAACCCTAACCTTGTTCTGCGCATGATTGGGAAAGTGGCTTATTCGCTCTGACTTGCGAGTAAAAGAACAGCTTTCTGCCAAGAACAATCCGTCAATGGAACCGCCTGCCAGTTGAGGTAGCCACAGCTGCCACAGCTGCCACTCCTGCTTACTTCACGGATGGTGTCTGTGACCTCGTGCATTAACCCTCTTAGCCCAAAACACGCCATATGATATACTACTGAATTCTCTTAAACTGTCTCTATAGTTTCCTTGAAAACAGGTTGGGAGATCAAAATTTTGTTTTTCGTCTTAGATAAATTGATGTTTTAAAAATGATCATTTGCTTTATTTTATTTACCAAACAACTTATATTGTGTGGAGGATATAAGGAGAAACTGCATGCTGATAAACTGGCTGGGGCTGAAAGGGTTAACAACTGTACTTGCTGACCCCGAGCATCAAAAGCATTATGTATAATTTCCATTTACTTGAGAGTCCATTTCGCTAAAGTTTTGTGTTGGTACAAAATGCAAACAATACGATGCAAGTCTAAATTTCGGTCAACTCACCTGCCGCGCCAATACTCAAACAGGTGCTGTGTCCAGGGGAGGAGGAGCCGGGAAGAGCTTTGCAGTCCGGGGGCCCAACTTTAATTTTCCATCTCTGAATATAACTCAGCTCCCTCTTACATATGTCGTTCTTTAGTGCTTGGCAGTCCTTGCGACATATTTCTCTGGGTGTGGGAGTGCGTGCATTTTTAACGCACGGCTTAAAAAAGTAATAACACATGCTTGGCAGAAGAACTTTCTTGCACTTTTCCGAGACATACTTTTTGATGACGCCGGCAAAAACAGTCACTTTGCCCTCTCTTCTTGTTTGGCTTTGTTGCGAGGTGGCGGAAGTAAATATTTCCTCGTTTCCAAGGTACTTGGAGCAAATGGTACCCTGGTATTTTTCACACACACCTTTGGCGCTTCTGCAATAAAATCATGCACTTAGTATATAGGTAATCGAGTGGTATAGAGTGCAATGTAGGGTGAACATACTCCTGCAACAGTACTATAATACTGTACTATAGGTAGCTAGATGAACAAAAGAGCAATCTTGGAGAAATCTGTCATTGATACTGTTAGTTTAGGTAATCAAGATGGAAAAGACTGCAAGGTGTGTAGGTTATACTGCTTGTAGAAATAGGTAATCCAAAAGTATCGAGTGCAATTTCAGAAATATGGACTCCGACATTTCGCCACTCCACTCTCCAGAAATGAATAGAGAACAGGATTTGCAACGTGATCCGCGGCATAGTGTCAGTCATATTTTTATTTCTGGAATGGTTAGCATAGCATCCGGACAGCAGTTACCTAAGATTTCTTTATTACAGTTTGTTTTGGCTTTCACAAAACATGCAGCCAAAAAAGATCGTGCCTCAGGGTAAATATATTTTCCCAAGCCTTCACCGTCTATTGCTGTTGCCAAAAAAACAAAACAAAAACGAAACAAAGAATCTTGAAAATGAGCAAAAACATGAACACATTCAATGATCGATACTTAATTACTAAAGATACATTCTTTGTCAAAATGTTTTTTCTAATATTTGCAAAGACGTTTTGTCTATTTCTTTTTAAATTTCTATTTAGTAATTTAGGTAACACAAACGATCGAGTGGTTTTTTTATACAAATTGCACTGCAACATTTGACAACTGCTTTTGTATCAGGGTTAGTTTAGAGTTTAGCGTTGCTCTGGACGGAAACTCAAAACAACAACTGCATGTAATTACTAACAAGATCTCAACTATTCCGGGTGTGGCGTCTTACCCGGGAGGGATAATTATTGCATTACGTTGGTATGTCAAAACACTTCATCTAATCGCGCAAAACAATAATGGATTTGGAGCTGATAAGAAACCACAGACTGTAAGGCCGGAAGTTTAAGCCACTTTATCATACCACTCTCAAAGACAGCGGACGGGAATGAAACAGAAGTTGCCTAGAGCAGGAAACGGAAGCAGAGTGTGGGATGATCTTCAGAATACCACAAAGAAATTCATCATCATCATCATCATCATCATCATCATAAAGATAAATTAAGAAAAGTTGGTAAAAATTTAATCACGGATTTTCAATCGGGTTTGGATCCCTCCAATACACTGCACACACCGACAACCACAGCATTTTTTATCAATACACTGTTACTGCATTGCTTTTGGAGGCAGGCAGAGTATAGAATACGGCAGTGTTCCTGGATCGTAAGAATGCTTATTATCTAATCCAAAAGCCGGTATAGGGAGTCAGGGTTCATTGTATATAAACTGGTTTAAATATTATCCGGATAATCGCAAGTAGAGATGTTTTGTGAATGGTTCTCTTTCAAACTCTTTCAAATCTTTGATCTGCGGTTTTCCTGGTCAGTGGATGAATTTACGTCTTCTACTTTTTATACTTTATATAAGCGGGATATAAAAGACTTGTCTAACTGACCGAATGCGCATAGCTGTTACAAGCGATGCCATTCATACAACATCCCAAGTTTTGAACCAAAATCATTTTTACTAGCGATGTTATTGATACAACTGTGAGTAACACTTCATGAGGAACTAGCTCTCAGGAGTTCCACTTTAATCTCCATTGCAGCTCCTCCTGATAAAGCACCTAGATGGAGTACCAAA
Organism: Umimayanthus kanabou; assembly: GCA_025403525.1. Lineage (NCBI taxonomy): Eukaryota > Metazoa > Cnidaria > Anthozoa > Zoantharia > Parazoanthidae > Umimayanthus > Umimayanthus kanabou. The sequence goes on along the minus strand of JAOBYH010555479.1, from coordinate 12,985 downwards.
CGTCCACTGTAGCTTTGACCAGAGCGGAATCCCAGTTACTAACCCGAGAGTTTTTATGAAAAGAGGTTGAACTACAAGCTACTCTTTAATCTTATCAATTGCAAACAAAAGCCCCGCATGTTAGGAGCAAAAGACAAAAGTAAACAATAAAATAGTGAAAAAATAGAAACTATTTGACTACAGAAACCTAGAACAGCACGCGGGCTATTACTGTTAGGAAAGCTTTTTTGTATGACCGAAGTTTTGCCTCGTGACACAACATCCCAAATTTTGAACCGAGATCACGAGTACTCATCGCAAACAAGTTTACCCTTTAGTAAATAATAAGTCTAAAGACTAAATCTGAGCTCATGCTAAATGGGTCTAGACTGAAGTAGATCCCCTCGTCTTCAAGTTGATGGAGCCCGATAGCAGATAACTAAAGCCTCTCGTTTGGGATCCAGATCGATGTAAATGCATCTTGGAAGGACCATGTAGCTAACTTGTCTTACCCTTTCACTTTCAGCCAGTTTATCAGTGTGTAAATTTTCCATACATTTTCCCGCACACAATAATTTATGAGTGGTTTGGTAATGAAAAATAAAGCAATTGATCATACACAGCAATATATCTAAGATGAAAAACAAAATTCTCCCAATCTGTTTACAAAAAACAATGTAGAAATAGTGTAGGAGAATTCGGCAATACGTCATATGGCGTGTTTCGGGGCTGAGTGGGTTAACCACATTTAGATTAATGCTGTGTCTCATTTGGGATAATTGTAACAAACCCCTCTCTAAAGCCTGGTTTTAACAGAGCGCAGAAACAAGCGCAAGAGCAAGAGTTCTTATTTCACCGTCAAAAACGGCCTTGATGCAAGAACAAAACGTGAAGCAAGCACAAGCACAAGGATCAAAACTTCCTTTCTCTTGCGCTTTCCCTTGTGCTTGCTTCAACATTTTTCTTGTGAAAACGGATTATGAAGCAAGAGCAAAGAATATTTTTTTTATTAACCAATCAAAGCACTCGTTCTGGGTTCGTTCGTGGTTTTATCAATATCAAGATGGCGGAGGCAGAACGAAGTTTTGAAGAAAGGTTTTCAGAAACGGTGCGATAATGGTTCGTTTCATTAGATACAAGGAGCTTGTTTTTTGCACTTGTTCCTGTGTAAGAAACCCCAGAAGCTTCTAAACCATGATGTGCGAATCTTATAACTTCCTCAGGAAAATCCTAAAAAATTTTAGAAATATTTACTAAATCTTTGTAAACCTTCAAAAATGTGGAAAAGTTCGTAGGATTTCGAGATCTTTTTGGAAAAATTTCGGAAATCTCCTGCAAATCTTCGGAAATTGTAAAAAAAGAATTCAGAAACTGAAAAAGCTTTTGTTGATTAGAAAATTCACCACTGTGATTGTCTTCAAGCAACACCCCTGTCTGTATAATAAAATATCCATATTTTAATTTATCGAGACACGAACCCCTCACTTACCGAATGTCTTGTTTTCTTGTTTAAAGTTATTAAAAGTAATCTTGATTTATTAAATATGTATACCTTTTTCATGCAAAACTAATGGTAAATAATAGAAATTACTGACCAGTGAAGTAACGAAACTAATATCATCGGAAATTATAATAAGTATAAGTCAAGTGAATAAATGAAAAACGGAAACTGAACAGAGCAGTAATGATCATTTTCCTTTGCATAAACCAGTTTCAACCTAATACTGATGGATGCTCCCAGCTTTGCTATTTTCAGCTCAGCTCATCGAAGGGTTTGCTTTACGCCTAAGCATTAACAAAGGCCAACAATATTAGATCTTGTACTGATATGTCTTCAAAATCAAAGTATAAAAAAGAATTGAAAATTCTGAACTTTTAAGTTTTGAGAAATCATAAACCATTTTACACTTCTACTCTGCAAGACCATCAAAACGAACGGTCATAGTATAGTATTTCACTATTTGGACAGCTGGTTCAAAAGTTAGGATATTCTTGGGTTTTACAAAATGGGCATCAGCAACACAAGGGTTAACAATCGACCACTGTTGTCTAAATCATGCGGATCAATCGGACATAATTGTGTTTTGTCGTTTACTGCCTTGTATCTTGCATCGTCAAAGTCAAAGTACTTGACATCACCTTAAGCACAACTCAGCCACTTGCTTTTATTAAACTAATAATAGAGCTTTTTGGGGAACGGTTTAACCTTTGTCCTACTGAAGCCCATTTTGTAAGACACAAGAATATTCTAACTTTTGAACCAGCTGTCCAAATACTACACTGTGACCATTCATTTTGATCGTCTTGCAGAGTAGAAGTGTTAAGTGTTTGTGATTTCTCAAAACTTGATAAGAATTTTTAGTTGTTTTTTGATGTTTGAAAACATAACAGGACGAGAGTCAAGAGTGGGTAGATATCAAGCTTTCAGTACATGACAATAGGGAGAATTTACTTCATAAGAAGATTATTATTACATTTGTTAACTGTTGAACCACAGAACTGTGGCAACTGTGTCTAAACATTTATAGACAGTGAAAACGTTACAAGAATGTGTCATCCCCTGGCCCAAGCATCTCCATTACACTGCATCTTGACAATATCACACCTCAGTGCAATTAGATTTAAAGCATACTAAACGCAAGTTCGAACATTTTTCTCTAATATATACAAAACAGTGACAAATTCAAACTCGTTTTCGTGATTACCCAGGACTCGTTCCAGTTAATACGCAAATTATACTTTTATCCAGACATGAAATGTCACCTTGCAAATATACAAAGTGCCGTCTCAAAAAGTGGAGATTATATCAGATAAAAACACACATTTCAAAATTTCCACCACTTCACACTTGCCTTGAGAATTTTATCAGATTAACAGTTATCCGATTATGAAGTTGTAAAAAGAAAGCTGAAAATACATCAGGACAAAAAGATCAAGGCAAAGACTTTTTTTTTAAAAAATTGTTTCAACATCTCCTCAGTATCTAAATGCAGTTATATAAAGCGTGAAAGAGCTTGAGGTCACTACTATATCAATGACAGTCGCATGCAGAGAGATCTGGAAGAAAATCAGAGTCAATTTGGAAACATCCTTTTAACTATTTAATTAATGGCACGCGCGTCCGCATAGTACTGTACAATTTTGTACTAAATCTTTTGTAATGTACACTACTTGGTAAAAATATTCTTGTTTAGGAAAATTGAGATGGCGAGGTACGCGAAAACTGAAAAACTTCAAAGTTGTAAAACCAGCATAAACGCTAGTTTATTTATATCCGTCTCTTTTGCTGTCGACGAGAAGATGTACTGGAACAATCTTAGAATGTACCATAAACTGATTTGTTCTGTTTCTTTCACTATCAGTCACTCAGCGTAATGCAGCTGTGGCCAGATAAAGCGAAGGAATATGGTCTGAGAGTGCTATTGTCGATGGACCAGCATGCTAAAATGGACTTTTAATGGATTGTCTGTCGTCTCCATTCTTAATCTTACAGTTACCTTTCACCATGTTAGCGTTACCCGAAAGAAATATTGTGTTTATAAGTTTATGATGAATACCTCTGAGATGTTCATATTGGCCAAAAAGAGCAATACTTTAGCACGAAGGAAACGTTATCCATTACATTGAAAACATAAATGTACTTCTGTACAAATACTAAGAACACCATAAGGGTATACAAGTGACCGATGCTCGAGTTTGGCAGTGAATGGATGCAGATGGAAAGTTTCAAGGAATTTTAAATTTGTGTCGGTTTTGCGCAGATATGAACTATGAAACGAATGTCCATTTGGAGATCAAAAGAATGGAAACATATAATGATATATACTCAGCTATATTGACAGACATATCCAAGGACCTGTTAAAGCGATATCCTTTTTTAAAAAACGTTCAGTGATTCAGTTTGTAAAGAAAATCTGTTTCGTTTACAGATGACAACATAGTTAAATTATTTTTTCTGTGATGGTTACTTCGATATTTTGCAGCACCCAACAAGTAACTATCAAGTGTTTTATGGAAATATCCAGTGTTATTTGTTTGCAGAGGAGCTATCTTGTTTACAATCTTTATTACCCTAATTAGTTACAGCACCTTGCGATGTTGTAGTGGATGGTAAACATTGAGATTGCAATGGCGCCCCAACTCCTCCAAATTCTTACCAGCTATTGAAAATTAGTAAGCCAATAAATTCTGCAATTGTTTAGTTTGACAGTGCACTTCAGGCGTAAAAGGTTATGAAAAATGAGTCATTCGGTCGCCTCCGCAGCTTCTGATCAGAGGAGTAGAGGTCACGATGGCACAATTGCAAGTGGATACTTACACTTGTATAATATTGAATGGCTATTTTGCAATTTGAGGTTTGCGCATACAATTCATTCCGACAGCAGAAATATAAAACACCATAATATAAAGTGGCAAAAATTACTGAGCTAGCAAAACTCAAGACGTTGATGTTACAACAAGTTCAAACCGCAGGCTTAAGGCGAGGCGATTCTCTTTGGGAAGATCCTGCGATTTAATCATCGAGTAGATTTTGGATCCTGCGATTTAATCATCGAGTAGATTTTGAAGTCTTTTGAAGTGTAAACAGTTTTTAAACAGATCAAACTCTTGACAAACTTGGAAACTTTCAATACATAAAAAAGAATGAACGATCGATTCTTCATTGAGTGTCCGAGTCCCCTCCTGTAATTTGGTGAAATACTTATTACTTGAACCTAAAGACAGACTCGTCTCTCTAAGATAATACTACCCTGCAAGTTCACCTTACATAAGCAGTTTGCTGCCGGGAAAAATATGAGACGATCTCAAGTTGCTCAAAATATCTGACTGATGTCATTTTAAAGTGAAAACGTTTTGGTAACTGTTCGTTTTTGGAAAACTTTTCCATCAAAACAACTGAGCTTTCAGTTGGTAAAATAACATATAAAAACATGAATACTACTCTCAAGAGAGGTTCATTTGTTTCTAACTAGGGTAGATAGGTCAAGTTGTTTTGTTCGTCTATATAACAATGATAATATCAAATGATGCACGCCATGTGTAAAGATCCTATGACGTATAATACCTTCCTGTTAACATTTTTAAAACGATTTATCAACCCGATTTATCGAATCAAGTCGCACCTCGTTTTGCAACAATCCTTGTGTCTATTTGATTATACCTTGGAAAAAACACTCTCTGAAAAGAAGTCGTTCAAACTTATAGTTGTCGCTGAAATATTAGAATAGAATTCAATTTTGGAATGAAATACATCTATTTTTCATAAAAGAAAGGCTTTTGTTCTCATTTCTTTCTCAAAACGTAAGTAAGGAATGGTGTTGTGTATTGTACCTTAGAAGTTATTGCTCAAATAATATGCATCATGAAGTAAATCCTTAAAACTCTTTACTTGTTAAATGTGTCACGAAGTAAAAGTTGTATTTTTATGAATAGAAACGTTACAAAATACATGTTTGAGTTTTTCTGTCCACTTTGCAATAAATCCTTATACAAAATTTCAGATTTGAATTCGCTATAGTTTAGTTTTGCATGTAGCACGTGTTCTGGCTGATTTATCCATGCACTGATGTCCAATTGAACGGATTTGCGGTAAATGCTTAACAAAGATAAACTATATCATCAACAAAATCGGAAAATGAGATAAAATTCTATTAATTCAACTTTGATTTCTAACGATCGCTACACTGAACTAAGAAGTAATAATTAAAAAATCTGCCATTTTCCTTTCAGATATTCACGTTGCACTTTCAGAGTGTCTCAACTGGCAAGTGAATTGAGTTTCAGAGAGCAGACCAAGAAAATGAACTTTGCTTATCGCGTTAATCTCAAGCATCTCTCTCAGAACAGCAAGGCCTTAATTTAGACGCTAATGCTTTTGAAGTACTCGTCTAGCTGCGGTAGATTGAGTTTACTCAAGTTTCTGCCATAAGTCAGTACGCATCTGTTAAACTGTTCAGAAGATAAACCACTGGGTTACTGTGATGATTTGACTTGGATTTTTAAAACAGATGACATCTGTAAGTACGATCTGAGCATGATTAAGTTCAAAAAAGCTTTATCTTCTGAGATTTAGGGTGAAGCTGAATTTCATAAAATGCTTTCTTAAAGAACATTTTAAAATTTAAAAGTAATACGTCAAGAGTTTAAATCGCTACAACAGCGCGACAATTGAAACGTTTAAAAATAAAATAACTGTAGTTGAGGCCACAGATTTCGTCATTAATTTGTCAGCAAATAAGACAAATAACAATGAATGTCCCTTCAAAAGCGTTGAAACTGTAGTTTGTACAAACGAAATTGAACTGGATCGAAACGGACACGAAAAACCACGGAATTAGCGGTAGAAAGGCGCCCTCGATGTTGTTCAGTGTATGTTTAAAATTTTTACAAAGTATAAAACGAGTGTCGGCAAGGAATGATTCATTACCGGAGGCGGAGTTCGATTTCGAGAAGGGATCATTCTTTTTGAAAAATTGTGAGCCTCATTAGTTTTGACTATCGGAAAAGTTGCTTGTAAATTTCTAGCGTATAGCAGACTTGATGGCTACAATTGTTTTAGAAAAATAGCTGTGACGTTTTGCTAGGCATCTGCCGACGATGAATGGGGAGGAAACGAATTCTGACACCGTGGCTATAAATCTGATTTAGAGGTTATCAAGAAAGTGATCAAACGAAACGTGAAATTTCCGTCTTCTGTGGTCATGTACTAGCTTTATAAGAATGCTCATCAAGCCGATCCAACGGAGCTTTCTCTCAATCAACGATGCGATATTCTCACTACACGACAGGGGAGTTTATTTGAACACATATTTTCCACACTTTCGCCTCGGGCGGGAAGGAAAATAATTATAAAGTGCTCCAAACATTTGAAAAGAGAAGATATCGCGCGACACAGAAAAATTTCGGTTTTGGAAAAAAAGAAACTCGAAGAAATACTGTAAATTTAGATGAATCAGGTTGGTTGTTGTGTTTATAGTAGAGTTTTAGTATATACACGCTTTTTTTTTTATAAGAACCAGTACTGAAATTTTGCCGAGGCTCGTTGTTATTAGTTTTTTGGCGACTTCAGCCTCAAATTATTTTTTTAAAATGTGTTCTTCTTTCTGTGAACGGTTTGAATTGAATAAAAAACAAAATAGAAACAAGAGATTGCAGCTGGTAACTTGTGTTATACTGATTACTAAGTTAAATTTCGAGTTTCGGTCATGTTTCTACCTGAAAAAGTTTCATAGCTATAGTTATCGAGCCTCAGCTTCAGCTTGTTCTTTTAAAAACGGTTCTTAAATTTTGGCCAATTTGAACTTCGTTGTTCTTAGTAAAGTTTTTTTTATAAAAAAAAAAGCGTGCATTGTCATATCTGATTGTTCAAGGGCTTTTTCTGAATAAGCGACGAAGAAGCGAGTTAAATCTTTTTCCTGTACAAACACAAAACTGCCTTATCAAAAATGCAAGTGTAGAAATGATTGCGACACACAACATTTATTTTCAATTACAGCGCTCGATAAAACAATCAGTAAGCTAAAAGAAACACGACCCCTTACGCTATATTATTTTTTCCCGTTGATGTAAATATTGATCGAAATAACAATTAGATTGTCTTTCCAACATTTTTCGGGTTATAAAGATCAGTAAATCTCATTGAAAGAAGCGTTGATCGCACTGTCTTATGAATAGTTCTCGGGATTGCAGTTAATTAAAATAGTGATATCAAATCAAAAGTGCGCCGTAGAGTTTTCTCAGTCCAAGATTTACCAAAAGAAAACATACATTTGTAGTTGTATGTAAAATCTCGTTGTTCTCGGCATATGCTAATCATTGAAAGCTAGCACTTTTTAATAAAAAATAAAATGCAAAACAAAAAAAATGATAATACACAATAGTAGTTCGTAGATTCTAGTGCAATGTGTAGAAGGGTAGAACAAAGGAGATTATTCTGGAGCGAATCAATAAAATGGACTACTTTAATTTGCCCTCGAGGCGGCCCCGGACAATCATAGATAATTACTGCTCTTGATGTTATGAATTTCGTGTCACTGAAAGCGGCAGCGGAAATGTAAAAACTAAAGTCATACCAAACTCAAAATGAGTGTCATTAAATAGTGACAGGACTGGAATACAAATACATGGACACATACAGGGGACACATATGTACTTAGTATGTTGAAAATACAAGTTATGGCGTTTTCACTTCTTTATCCTTTAAGTTCAAACGATTTCTGGTAGCCACGAGAAAACAATGCGAAATAAAAGCTAAAAAGCTGGCCGCGTTATTGAACCGCTTAATGAAGAAATAGCGAGATGTCAAAACAGGTCAATTCACGGTTCGTTTTAATGAAGTCTAATTTTGTTACAGTCGTGCCTGACCATGATTCATGAAACCTCGCTCGGGGTTTAACCGTATCTCTCAAATAGGATTTACTGCGAGATTAACAAGCGAAAAAAATCTTCCCAGCATCTTCAATCAGCCCGTAGCTCTGACATGAACTGATTTAGTGATTACCAAGTTTTTGAGAAAGGTTTTTATTCTGTCAAATTCCAGTCAAATTATATCCAGATCCTTTTGTAATTAAATGGTTCTGGGCAAAGTCGATCGCCCCCCTCTGAAACGCCTTTCAATGCACTGCTATTGTTTTCGAAAGATATTAAAATTGCACTCTTTTAATACGCAGCGCAATGGCAAACATACTTTTCGTACGCGCCACTGCGATAAGCATACAGAATCAAACATTTCTATATCGAACTGGTGGTCCAGCTAAAAATAGCTGGCCAAACAACAAGATAATAAACATCAAACAATGTCTTCTGCCATACATCATCTATTACATACCGCCGCTAACAGAGTTCATCCACTTCACAAATCAAAGTCTTCTATTTGCGCTGTTAGCCGAAAGCTTTGTAACAGTTTCGTTTAAGAGATTCCATTTAGCGACAAGGCTTTAGAGAACAATTCAGAAACAGAATAGAACGTTGTTAAAGCGGTTAAAGTGGAGAGAGCCATTCTCTGAACAATAATGTAGTGACATTTGGTTGACATTTCAAAGGCAGACTTTGTTTTACAATACTTGACTCTGAACACCAACCAACGTTTCATACAAATGTATTAAAATCACAACTCAAATACTTGCACAAAGAGTCGCCTTGAATTAAACTTTGAGGAACGATTCTGCTTTCGTGAAAATACACAAAAAAAACAGTTCAAATTCGCGGCAGGGAGCACTTTCAACACTGGACTCACGCGGCGAAAGCAAGGTTTAGAGTTACACAACCGTGCTCTTCAAGTGAAATTCTGCTCCAGCGAAAAGCAATTAATGGCACGAGTTTCACATTTTCTGCTTTAGTATTTGTACTTCTTTTGGTCTCCCGCACCTCTAGTGGTTCTTACCTTCTACGCACTCGCTCCAGTATGTTGTTGGACGTGTCTTTGTTCGGTTCTGAGGCTGAGAAAAGTAAAAATCATTCATTCTCTGACAGAAGCTGTGGTCATGTGAAGGTGCCAGACAATTCGTAAGTGCTACAACCGTGTTGGGAATTTGGGTGTTTGGTTTGTCGTGTGTTGGGAACAAAGTGGTTTATGAACCTTAGAAAAAGAAATATCGCTTGAGGAGTGAGTTACAATCCTGTAACACGTCTAGATATCGTTCGGCGGAAACTGTTACTTTGTTTCTCGAACTGGGAAATAATACACAAACACAGAATGTTTATAATCAGCTTAAGGACGGCTAAAAATAACTTCACTTAAGGTTGAAACAACCTATGTCACTGCAAAATTTTCCCAAGCTAAACTTGAACAAAACTTTGCTGAGTATGTATTGCGCTACAAGCAAAGGGCTCGAAGGTCGAATACGGGTATAAGTAAACACCGCGGAACAGACAACATGACTATATCAACCACTTAGCGGGGCATTTTTATTTTTTTACAACCAGCTTTTGAAGATTGACATACCTGTGTGTGGAACCCATTGAAGTGCCAGAAAAATACAGCCCAATACACTGACGGCGTTGAGTTTCATAATGGCGTTCGAGAACGGAGACCGATGTCGTTGAACGGTCTGCGAGAGCTTTAGCCAGCCGCACTGAAAAGAAGACAAGATGCTCTGTTGGGCATTGTGTGTAGAATGGTCCACAGCTCGTGACGTCACGGCAAAGCCCACAGTTCTCTAATTACTATTTGGAAATTAATTACATCAAATTGCTTAATTACATTGGTCAACATATAATTCAATTAGATCGTATTTCGGGATTAAATCATTGGAATTTGTGCGATGTAGAATGCTTTGAACTCATCTTGGTAATTTTGGCAGAAAGCAGCAAGACTTGATGCTGTTTTCGTTACAGCCTTTTGCAAAATCGATCTCGGTCGAATTGTTATCATGATAGACTTGCTAACGGATCAGAATGATACACAAACATGTATCAAATTGTGACATCCGCACAAAGGGCGCCAAGGTAACGATCTTGATAAAGAAACCATCTCGATAAGAACTCACCTCAACCTTACGAAAATTACCCCAAAATCTTGGAGACCGTGACTTACGGCTTCGCTAGTTTGATGTGGAGACAAACTGCTAAGAGAAGAGGAAATTTCGTGAGTCGTTTGTTTCTGAAGGGTGAATGCTAAAATGACTGCCAGGCTTGTTACGGGGAGATTAGCCAAAAAAATTGTCATATAGACATTTGTGTGTCAACACCTGAGAGCCTAATAGTTTTTCATTGTGTCGAGGTGTTTGGCAGTTTTCACAGACACAGCATCCTACTTTACACACACACATCATTAATCTTCAACGAAAGGGCTCACATTTGCGCTTGGTTTCCTCGTTACGAATTCCGATTTCCTCATTATGTGGTAAATTTGGCTTCCATCTTCTATTCACCTTTTTCCGCTCAAACGAAAGTTCCCAGAGTAATCCTCTCCCAGTTCCGCTATACGCTAGGGTAGTAAACTACCAGTGGCCAATTATACACCCATTAAAATTTCCCAAATGCCACGGTGACAGAACCCTTCGCACCCCTTGTGTACTTTTTAGGATCCTTTCAAGATAATTTTTATGCGATTTAATCTTTTCTGAAATCAAATCTTAAAGAAATCGGCCTCATGTGAAGCCGGTTTGGGACAGGAGAACTTGCTTACTTAAAGAGTCTTAGAGCTCAAACCCGGGAGCTCAATACATCACCCTTTGAACAAAGACACTTCTTATAGATATGAGGTCCTGCAGCGACACGGATTGGGGAGCACAGTTAATTGCATTTCACTTTAATTGAGTTGTCCTTGGCCCTCTGCACCCGGCACCCGAAACCGCGTCTATATATTAGTCTATAATTTGCTTTACACGAAAGCAAGTGAAGCATATTTTTTTTGCACTATTTAATTTCATCGCGGACGCCAGTGCTTTATTGGGGTTTGCTTTTGATCTTGGTTCTCTTTCCTGGGGGCCCTTCGTAACGACTCAACGGTTAAGTTTATAAACAAACACGAATTCCCTTATATCTTTTGTCAGTGTTAATAAAGTGCGCTGCATAAACATTGAATTAAATACAAAAATAAAGCAATGAAAATATAATCACTCTTACCACGGAATGTCAACGAAGTCAACTTTAGTTTAGGTTTGTTACAAGAGAATGCCGTTTAACACGTGGATTTTGCTGAGATTTTTAACAAAAATTCATTTTTACAACGGCGTGGTGTTGTATGCATAACAGTAGGTTTGTATTTCACTTTCATATTGATATTTTGTTTTAAAGTACCATACTCTCTTGAGGAGCTTATTTGAAAAAGCTAAAAGTGTCGTCACAAAATATGTTTTAAGTATGAATACGTTTCCTTGTAAGAAGATTACACACACAATTGATGATCGTTGTTCTCCTTTGAGATTGGAACCAGTTTTAAAACCGGAATGTTGATCAAAGATTTAACTCAGTTTAATTAATTGAAAGAGACGTGGTTCTAGCACAGTATGCAAAAGTCAATCAAATTCCTCGTTAACCTCCTTTAGTTCCGTTGTTACATAAACATTTGATCAACCAGACAAATTAAAAATAGAAAAGAAAAGCTGTGATAAATTTGAGAAGACAAATCTTTTCAACGAGACAGCGTTCAGGAAGACTATGACATTGCGAGTTGTCTGAGAATATACTCTGACAGTGACAGGTCGTATTTCATTTTTCTTATCACACGATCTGATCTTTATAAGCACAGTACAGAGAGATAAGAAAACTATTGTAAATCTGTTATTTAATATTATGGGACATGAAGCTTTCAGGTGTCATTGCGTACGATCAATGTCTGATTCTTTAAAATAGTGCTTGAACTATTTTAAAGAACTGAGAAATGCCAAATAAATATCAGGCTCTTTACACTGTATTAGTTTTAATTCGATTTTTAAAATAGTATCATAATTTCCCATCAGGCACTAGATTGGATATCCGTCAATCATTCACCTCAAAAGTTATATGTCGCATAATGATCTCCAATGATATAATGGAATGGAAATCGAACGCACATAAATATAAAATGATACTGTACTCAAAACATTGCCAAACAAAACATTGACAAACACCATTTTCTCGCTGATACCAGGATGCTCAACACTCCAAATCCGAAGTAAATCGTTTCGTTTTCTTTTATGCAGGAACCAATGATTCTAAACCAGTTATGTCATGCTTTGTTGTGATGAAATATAATGTCTAAAGTCCGTGTTCAAATGTAAAAACGAAGGTAATAATGGAGTCAGGAATCAGAATGGTGCTGTTCCATTGTACAAATTAAAACGACAAACAATGTACTGTACATTTTGAAATAATTAGCTGAATGATCTTAGAAATTCTAAACTGAAATTCGATCTCAGAGCTTCAAACTGCTTGATAGAAAGTTGTTTGAAACCCCCACATCCCCCCCCCCGGGCCAGGGTGGGGGAATTGACATAGACTGAAGTCAAATGAGGGCAAAACCCCCACCCCCTAGGGCCAAGTTTTCAGTCAAAACGCGTCAAATCGCGTCATTTCCCCCAGG
>JAOBYH010555478.1:5887-36370 GCA_025403525.1 Umimayanthus kanabou | reverse complement strand
TATAGAAAATGACCTGAAGGGAAATGAAAATTACTTCGAGTTAGCGGGAGGTTCGAGTTATCGGGAGTCAACTGTATATATAACTGTTTTACTTTGGCAACTTACAATTGTTAGTGAACAAGCTCAGAAACGTCTGATATGAATCTGATATGAAAAATAGACAAAAGCCAAACCATTTTATGCTCCAAGTTTGCTTGCTTACTTTGTTTGTTGTGCAGTTCAGTTTTTTTATTTATGAAAGGTTATACTTCATACCTTTAAATATCTTAAAATTGAAGTTCGAGACACAATATTGGAAAATTAGGTCAGCGTTTATCTTGCATACGCAATTACTATTGCGCCATTTGCCACGCGACCTCATCGACGATTACTAACGTTGATCAGACTGGAAGACTAGTTTTAAAAAAACTTGTTTTTTTCTGTGTTGGCGAGTAAGTTGAATATGGTTTTGATCAACAAGGGTTGATATGGTATATTTTTGGCCCACGAGGTTTGGTGTGTAGCTGGCGTTTCGAGCCGTTAGCCCTTCGTCATAGTAGATAGCTCTGATATGATGTGATATGATGTGATATGATGAAGACGTCGGCTATATATATATACCACACGGGCGCAAAATAGACCCTATAAACCCTCTTTGATAAAAACCCATATTACGTTGATCAGAGTTTGCTTGCGGTAAGTAAAGTAAAAGTCGGCTCGAACAAATGCACTTCGAGGGGTTTCAGTCGCAAGTAATCAGATAAATGAAAAATTCAAATACTAACTTGAAGGGTGGAACTGACTACCGCATATCTTCAGATATTCATCGTCTTTTCGAGCACTATAAAAACGTTATTCAATTCCTTTTCCATTTGACAAATTCGGAAAGCCAAGCAATTTAAAATCATTAACGGTAACACAAATTGTGTAGTTCTGTTACGTAGAAAATGACGAGATTTACAAATCATTTTGACATCAAAACTATGGCAATATGTTGAACTACTGTGGCGAATCTTAAAACAGATCTTTCTCAGTCCACTACTACTGTCGATGGAGAAAGCTAATGGCCAAAAGTTAACATTAAAGGAAAGCGTCGAACCTCGCAAATGTTCGCTGCATAGTGAAGGGAACTACTGAACATTTCCGTACGAGATTTATAAATTTTCGAGATATCTAAATAGCTTGCTTGATTGACTAAAACTTAAATACGGGTTTGATCAACAAAGGTTGATATGGTATGTTTTTCGCCTGTGGGATATGGTGTGTAGCTGACGTTTCGAGCGTTAGCCCTTCGTCGGAGCAGACTTAAATAAACGAAATCATATCACGGGGATGCTTTCTGACCAAAAGTATAAATGAATGAAGCGCCCAATCGCTTTTATTAAAAGTTGACTAAAATGTTGTTTCTTAAAGGAGCAAGTCGCAAAATCTCCACGGTACTCTAACATCAATATCACACACAAATAAGATAATTTAAAAATTATTTTATTTACATGGAAACACACTTTCGTTTCATTTATGTGCCTTACAACACACACTGCCAATAGAAATATTATAAATTATTTTTTAAGCTCTGTCCTTTTCATATAAAATCTTTCGCGTAGGCAAATATACATTATTATTATAATAATAAAGTGTTTTTGTCATATAAATATTCTATGCTGCTTGATGAAAATCTTGAAAATATACATTCGTTTGTCTTTAAGAACAAAACAAACACGAATCTATAAACGAAACTCTGAACGAAACCTCTTCCTACTTGGAATGACCAATCGGTATTTACAGTAGGTGTATGAAAAATGTACGTTGTTGCTGGTATTTCTTAATCTTTTCGAACCTAACTAGAATATAACTTGTGCATCTCTGAAGAAATGTCTTTTTTTATATTTCCGGCTTGCACTAGCAAAGTTCATTCTGAGAGAATGTTATGGAGATGTATTTCTCGAGTCCTTTTTTCCAATTTCTCGGCCTCGAATCTCTCTTTTTTTCGTTTCATTTCTACCCAGCTTGTAAGTCCTTTTTGCCTTCAAACACGGCGGTTTGGCTTGTACGGAAGTTCCATCCGACAATAAATAAGAATAGAATTCAAATAACTCTTTTTCTGTCTTCACTCTGTGTAAACATTCACGCGTAGTACGTCATTCCAGGTGTCATTGGACTGCCGTACATCGACCGGGAGGGCTGGGGATAGGCGGGGGGAGCGCGTGTCCAATATGGCACTTGGAAACAGCTGTTGGTACCCGGATGAAAGAGCGGTGTGGCGGGAAAACCAGCGTAGAATTCCGAGCCGGGGAACTTGTAGGCTGCTTGGGCATGGGCTTGAGCGTCGGACGTGATTGGCTGGTTGAGCTGGGCCAGTCCTTGGAAGTCAAACTTGTAGGCGTATCTCTTGCCGTGAATCTTTGTCATGATGTTCTTGTCGTAATAGTAGCGAAGGGCACGACTGAGCTTGTCGTAATTCATGTTGGGCTTGTTCTTTCTCTCTCCCCAGCGTCTAGCGACCTCGTCGGGGTCTGAGAGCTTGAATTCACCGTTGGTTCCTTCCCAGGCGATGCAACTGGAGTTCTTGGGGTCCGACAGAAGCTCGAGCAGAAACTGCCACAATTGGATCTGGCCACTTCCTGTCGTGTTGGCGGCGGCGACCGCATCCCTGGTGGACAATGGGCTCGGTGCATAGGATCCTGATGGACGAAAAGTAAGATTGGTGAGATGAGTTGATATTTTAAAACTTTGACTAAAGAGACAACGAAACCACTGTGGGTCAAAAAAGGACAGATACAACATCAATGACAAAAACAACGTTTACAAAACAAGTACATATATGGAACGCATATATGGGAATCTACAACGGGGTCACAACAAAACATAACAATCTGAATAGAACAAGAACATACCTTGGATTTGCTGTGGTTCTGGGATGGGTTTAGTAGGCACAACACCGTCCTTCATGTGTGAAAGTCTGTGCGTGGACTGAGCGCTTGACCACGAAGGCGATTCTGAATAGAACAAGAAAAAGTTGAGTTTAGTACTTTAGACAAAACTGTGCACTCATGTCTTGTTATGAATGAGGGAGTTTTTCTTAGTTCCTTAAACAATAAGTCAAAACAATTTTTGCTTGTCTCGAAGAGAAGGAGTTTTTGGTGTTGCTTGATGCTCAAAATACACAAGTTGCGGATTTCTTTAAAATTTGAAAATCTTTCTTACCGGTAAAGCGAGCTTGGCTGTATTCACTGCTCCTGGATGCACTGGGATAGCTGGTAATGACAGGATGTTGTCGACTCTCGACTTCGCTGCTTCGTGAATAGGTAGGCATTCCTGTTTAACAGAAAAACTCTTCTTAATCAATGTTGAAGAACACAGCTTTACTGAAACTATAAATGATTACGCAATATGAAGAGTTTTGAAAAGAAACTTCCTTTTTATGCTCACTCTATACAAGGAAATATTTGGAGAAACCACTGTCTTTCGCTAACTGGAAGTTATTTTGGGTCAACCTCCAACCTTGTATTGTATCATTCAAAGGTGCAGGGTGGGGTAATGACGCATGAATTAATTTTTCCCGGCTCTCATGATAATTGTACAGGTTTGCGGCCAAGTGTGGCAGCGCGTCGAAACCCGCAAGATTTCTCAATAGCTGAATTGAAGAGGCAAAAGGAAGAACTTCTACTGTGAACTAAAAAGGAAAGAGCGTCAAGTTTAAAGAGGGTAGTTTTTTTACCTGAAGTAGAACCTTGAGCTCTGCTGTCGTACAATGGAGGCGAAGGGACGGCATATGATGAGGAATTGGGCGCAGAAGATGGGGCCAAGGCTCGATCGATATCATCTGAAGTCAAGTTTGGAAGCGGTGCTAGAAAAAAAAGTTAAAACAATTCAATTAGCATCTGCGTGTTTGTATTAGGAAAAAGCGACGAAGAAAATAAGCCTAAATAAAAAACGAAAAATAGGTATATTTCAGACTTAAGTGGGAAGCGGCAATTTAGTTTGAGAAAATTGAAAGTTAAAACAAACAAATTACTTTATTTCTATTCTAAACAAATACTACGAAAACATGCGGGAAAAAGATCAACGATAAATTGAAAATTAGTATTTCAGGCCGTCCATGTCTCAAAATGACAACATTAATTGAACGCGCAATGATATTCACTAAAAAGGTCTGAACTTATGTTACTTTTTTAAAGTTGACTTTTAGGTGAATTAAGACACGAAATACTCAGCTGTGAACTTACTTTTTCTAAGCACGCAGAGATGAGCCATCAGAATATCGCCATTATACGCTGGGGCAAGCTTCATGAAGTCCTCTCTCGTCAGACGGCACAGCTCTCTGCCATCCATATCAAAACGGCCAACTTCAATCTCCTTCAGGCTGAACTCCTTCACAGCCCATTGGATCCACTGTTTGACGTGTTCTTTAGTCCAGCACATTGGGTCTGAGAAGAAGAAAAATAACGTTTCAAAATCTAATTACTTCAAATTTTGTTGAACTTTTTTAACTCTGGAAAACAAGTCAAAAGTAACACTTAAAAATGACAACGACATTTTGTAAAACTATTGGTCTCGGTAATTGGTTCAGAAGTTAGAACTTTCGTTAGAACAAAAAATCTCGCAACAGTTACACAAACTGAAAAACTGAAAAATCTTGAAAATTCTATTTTGTCTAAAAATTTCCCATTCTGTTTTCCATTAAAAAAGACTTCAGTTTCTTGTTCTGCAACGATAGTTGCAGCATTTCATCTCTAATTTACTTTAAAACTCCAGTCTATTCTGGGGAAATGGGGGAGTGTCTTGTATTGATAAGAACTGCACGAAAGGAGTTCCCGAGTGAGTTCACTGAATAGCATTTTTGTTTGTCAAATATATGCGGGTTGACGCTAAAAAGCTTTGTGTTCTTGTTACTCCTAAAGCATAATTCTAGTAAAACCCAAAGCAGCTTAAATCCAGCATTTAATTTGAAACATGCCAAATGAAGTCGTTTGTTTTATCTTCACAGAACAATTTTTATTATATTTCCAGTTGAAAGGTTATCTTGAAAAAAAATTTTTTTTTTCAAGTTTCAACAAAACATTTTGTAAACAAACAATGGAAAGTATTGGCTCTTCAACACACAGAAGATAATTGCGACTTGCGAAACGGAGTTAGGAACACGACAGGGCAGAATTCTTGTAAAATATACGCAATCCTAAAAGATCAGCTCATAACCAAATACCCGGTATTGGCAAAGGTCAGAGATTCTGCAGGGCGCGGCGAGTTTTCTCCGCCCCCTTGTTAAGAGAAGAAGTAAAATGAGACGAGTAAATGTGGGGTGGTGAAAGGCCTAATCTCCTCAACTTCATCCCCGTTTCTAAAAGTGGATATGTCAACTCCTCCCGCATGAAATCCAAGCTGAAGGCGTTGCCCATTGATGACAGATTGTGGTCTTTTGAAATGAAATACTGACAAGAAGGCTTGACATTTACCTGCGGGGACGATTACTCGCCGCTCGTGTGCTAATCCTTGTGGGGCCGGGGACGGCGAACTTCTCTCTTGAAAGTCATTGCTGGGGACGAAGGGTCGTTTCGCATTGGGTTCTTCAAGGTCAGATTCCAACGGTCTTTTCTTGCTAGGATAAAACGAGTCTCCTTTCGTTGGCTTGACTGGCTTGTAAGGATCGTTGAATGAATTATCAAACAGCGACTGATCCTCAGAAATCAGAGCCTCCTGTCAAGCACAAAAGTGTTCAAGTTATTACTTATTATCTCTAACTTCACAAGTCTTGAAAACTTTCGCGCGCCTTTTATTTTCAGGGAAAATAATTTTAAAACAAGATAGAAACGGTTTACTTTTTTCTCTCGCAAGGTTTCTACATTTTTCGTAACAATAAAATTGTTTTGTGAATCGAGTTTCGACGAAATTCTATTTTAAAAATGACCTGCAATACAGTGAAGGAATGGTTACTTGTTTTTTAAAGATAGATAAAAATCAAACAGAAAAACAGTGACGCTTTAGACTTCACACTGTTAAAGAATTTTAACTTGGAGGCTGTAGTTAACTTTAAGGACTGAATACAAAGCAAATTCTAGTCAACTGTGAAATGATGTGTAAGCAGTAATTCGGCCGCGATTGTCAATGTCAAATCGCACAAAAAGTGTAAGAAAAATTTTGCCTTAGAAAAGAGCGTTTTATTACTTAAAAGTTAAGAAACTACCTTATAAATTATCTGCGAAGATAAAGTGTGAAAGCGCGAAACCAAAAAAAAATGACTAATTGAGTATCTTGACAAAGACTTTAATAAACAAACTCTGTTTGAAAAAGAGCTTCAACTTTTATGACTCAAGAAATTTGCATTTGGTGTTGTGTCAGTAATTATAGAACTGTAAAGTGGCATTTAATTTAGGCAGATTATCAAAAAAAGTTTCTTACTGCCTGTATTTCAAAAGAGTTTAATATATCAAATCGACGAATAAGTTAGAGGCTTTAGTAGGAGAGAGCGCCGTATATTTTCGTTGAGAGTTTGTGTTGCTGACTTGAAATGATCAAGTGAAAGTGTCTTTCCCATCTTCACACTCCACCGGGTTTAGCAAAAAGACATTCGACTCTATATTCACACTTGCCCAAAACTGTCAAAGATTTTCGTGGCGACTTACTTGGGCATAGAGCGAGGCATCGGGAACGACGTTATGCTCTGAACTGAGGCCAAACATTCTTGTGCTTTTAGACAATCTAGAGAAAAAGAAACACAACAAAATTCAGCACAACTGAAGTGTTATTAAAACAAGAAAGTCGACAAGTTGAGAAGAAATTTCGTAACAACTTCACAACGATTACTGAAACGCTCACGAAGGATCAAGTAAAAAGACAACACAAGAAAAGATAGATTAAGAATAAATGAAATACTACCTTATAATTTCCTGTGTTGAAGTCGAAATCTCTGCCCGGTATCACAGAGAAGAATATTCCGCGATAAATCCTGAAGACGTTCAGTATAGGAATGTATCTTGATCACAGCTGAGAACTGAACAATCAAAAAATAAATCCAAACTTCTTATTCCAACTTGTGTTTAAATACTCGGGGAAGTTCCCTTCTCTCGTTTTCCGGTTAGTGCTATATAATACTTCTGAAGTAGAAAGACAATGTTTTCCTATTCTCAATACGAGTTCCTTTCGTTGAGAACGTTTGATTCATCTGTTGCTGATCCGGTAGTTGTCTTTATATATGCCTGGCCATGCGAAATTGCTTACTGCCTTGGCAAAGTGGGAGGGTCAGTTTTGACAGTAGAACATTAGGAGGTAGAATATCATGGTCGGTTGCAGCCAATCAAAACGTGAGCCACTCAAAACAAACCAGTCCCTAGAGCTTTCTTGACGCCCACGCTTGTACACACCCTATGACGTCACGAGTGGGGTCAGGACCTCTGCGGACCCGTGATTTAGGAGACTCCACTCCTGTCATAATAAGTCAAGTAAACAATATTTGTGATTGTCAACGACCCTTATCTCCGACCAATCGGTGCGCGGCTAACTCTGATTAAGTACCGCATGTGTGCTTGAAGATAAACACGTACAAGAGTGGACTGCCTTGCTCATTTCAAGCCGAACAATGGCCACAGAGACTGGCTTGTTACGAGTTTTTTTTAGGGGTGTTATTATTCGCAAAGCTGTGACACCCTTATCTAACATCTATCGATTTTACTTACTTGGTACACGAAATACCAGACGGGAGCAGAAATCTTACCCGGCAGGGTCACCTCAGTGGCGATATTTGATCTCACATTCATTACCTTCGAGTCTCTTGGGACAAAACATAACCCACTTCGAAACAAACTAATCTGCTGGCAGTCAACTAGACGCAAACAATGCGCGCATTCAACCGTATTTAGACAGAGCCCAACCTCCGTCAAAAAATAACAATTTTTTTTCTCGCTCACGCAATATCGCTTTGCGCGCGAGACCACAACAGTAATAACTTTAGTTCATCGCCCGTTTGTCATACGTGGTAGAATATGCGAGCTGGTTCAAGTGTGTACGTGCGAGTTCCGCGCACTTCTAGAGTCGCGAAGTACACGTCACAGGGTATTGTTTGCTTCTATCCACGCAATCCTATTCACTTGTTAATCGTGCTTTGTATTGGCATCCCATGGGATTGGGTGCGCCATTTGTTCACTTTACCGCCAAATTACTTCTAAATGAATGAATGAGTATTCCGAAGTGCCACTGCATCGGTTTAATTTGAAGTGACTTTTCGCGCCACTCATAACGGCACATAATAGACTATACTGCACATGAAAACGCTTTGATATTGTTAACGAATTTATCGCTTTCGTTTGAAACATTGTTTTGTTTGTTAAATACGGTTTACCGCTCTGCCACATCGGCCGAACTTGCGCTAAAATATCAAAGCAATATTTCCAGATCTCTAGCAACGAGAAGAGGAGAATTAAACTGAAAGCCCGTTTAAACTTGACCGAGATTCCTTTCTGAGGAAACATTAATCTAATTGATGGGTTCCTGAACTCAAGAACGAAAACATCAGCTTCGATAGAACTTAAAACATGAGTGAAGGGTTCCTTCAATTTATAACATCTCTGACAAGACATCTACTCGTTTCCCGTTAACCGTGAGCGGATATTTTTGACACAAAGTAAAGAAAAATTCAAGCTTTACACCAAGTTATTGCTCTGTTTATCAAGTTTCTGTGGCATCATCCACGAGCGGCTAATGGTAAACAAGTTTATAATATTGTACTCTCTATGAGTTGTTTTCGTTAGGAAGATTGAATTATGCGCATCACAGACGATATTATGCGAGCGCTGTAACAAGTTTCGAAATCGCATTGAAAAGCACTGACGCAGAGATGTGTCCAGTATAAAGACCAAGTTCTTTGGCCAGTATCGTCTACAAGTGCCTTCGCCATACCACTGTTTACTTTACGTGATCAACTGCTTGGTTTACTGTACTGTAGTGCAGAGTTACAGTTCAACCGAGGTGGAATTCACGAGAGTATTCTCGAACCTTCTACATGTCCCGATATAACCATAACGCATTGCGTGCTTCATCCGTCTCAACATATTACAAAGACCTTACAGTACACTGCTTACAGTTAAAACACTCACACTGAACTTCATCGACTAAGCGAATTATTTAGTTATTTTTAAAACAGTTTCTAACCGCAGAATTTCCAAGGTCTTATGAAATTTTAAACAGTTCGGTCAGCGAAGAAATGTTTTGATTTTGTCGACTTTGCGACGGTTATGCACAGCACGACTTGGTTTTAAAAACTTAAAGCTTTAATCACATTATTTTTCGCTGAGTTTGCTTTTCATTGTGATTAAATTACAATTGGCTGGACTTGGGAAATTAATCGACATCGCCTCCTTCGTTAAAGGTTTCGAAAGTGTCGGGAAATTACAAGAATTATAGAACTATTGGTGTAAATTAAGTTAGGATTCGTAGCTTTATTGATTACGTATACATTAAAATAAAATAGTAGACTGTATTCTTCGCTACAAACTCTCTAAATGTGACGATGTTGATAGTCAAGAATTTTCTACTTTTTGAGTTCTAATGTTTTACTAGTTTAAAGTACATCTCTTGAAAAGGAAAATCCATTTATTTCTTCTTGCACATTTAAATTATACGGAGTTTGGAAATACAGTATCTGAGACGCGTTACGTTTGACAGACGGCATTTGTCCGGGACCGGAAAAACTGCAGTAAAATGAATGAAATCCTCTTACTACAAACCTCTTGAAAATTAAGTTTTCTCTGTTCCGTGATACGATACAAAGGGAATTGCTTCGTTTCTAAATCAACAAAATATTTCGTAGAATGGAACGAGCAGTGTGTGTTGGAGGGGTCGCTGCAAAATCCACTACATGTACATATATTTTAAATACATTGTCGACAATCCAAAAAATGGTATAAACTTTTGTCCATCGTGTTTTCCATACCGTTTGCGACTTCTCAAAATAAACTAAAATAGGTCGTGTCTCGACATTTAACGCCGTGTGAAAATTTTCACGGTAAATCATACATAAGATTTAATTAAAATTATATTTTTCGGGGTGCAAAGTTTTGTCTTAAATTGGGCCAGTTTCCTGATCACTGATAACCGAGACCGGATCTGGAGTGTCAAATATTTTAGTTAGTAATTTAAGGTCTCACAAATAGCATTTTTCTGCCAACTGATAACAGTTTTGAAAAGAAAAACTTTAACTAAATATTGTCTGAGTACACATTTTTGTCAAGATTCAAGGTCTGAAATTGGTAAAACCAATGGGTCTCGCTTACTTTACTGAGCAAAAGTAAGGCCGATCGATTCACAGTTTGTATTTGATCAGCATTTCAATCATGACAGAGCAACAATTACTACTCTTAGAGAAAAATGAAAAGTGTAAAATATCTACAACAAAGCGCGAAAAACAAATAGTTCGAGAAGGGAAAAGCCGAAAGGACACAGGCAACACATATTGGCGTGTATACTGATCACCCCCCGTACTACATTGTACCTAGTGAAACTAGATCTCTCTAGTTCTGCCACTGCCTCGGGGTCGAGGAAGGGATATATTTGACTTTGAGTTTCGCAAGAGCATTTTACGTATACAATTTCACTCGGTGATCATGAAGTGTTCAATCTAAACCAGTGCCCTTTTTTGAACTTTACTATAGCGTGCAAAGACATACAAAAATGCTACATGACATCTATCAATAAATAGTTTACACTTCCACAAAAATAAATGTGATGCAACAATACTTTGTCACTATAGAAAGTGGGGCTGTAAAGGTGAAAGAAAGAGGGGGCGAGGAAAACTTCAAAAAAAGATCACAGAATTCAGAAGTAGTATTCTTAAACTCTATTTGTGCGTCTACTGCTAAGCTCTATTTTGTGTCGTTATACTGCACTAACAGTTTTCATTTCTTAATCTTTTGGGTTTTTTTTCTAACGAAACCGAGTTTTAATAGTAAATCTTGTTTCCTTTTGCTTGTCGCAGGGTTTGAATTGTTGACGAGTCGGTTCAGTGGAGAGAAAAATTACAAACGGAAATGTAATACTTTGTCGTGTCTAATGAAATTTTCCAGATTTCATCGCGAGGAAATTGGTGCGTTTCCACCTTGATCAACTTTTTTTAAAAACTACAACAAAAAATGTCGTCAAGTTAATCTGTGATGAGTTACAAAACTTATCGGTTGAAAGATTAAAGAAGGGAAGAACAGGTTTTTGTGAGATAACATGTTGAAGGGAGGACGATACAGTCTATTATCCTGAACTCCCACTCAACCCACGCTCCAGTATTGTTCTATTTCAAATATTGGGTGCTTGGCCGAAACAACTGAGATCCTGGTTAAACTTTATCAGATTGCCCGATTACTCAGTCATACTAGAGTTTCAGAAACAGTATCCGAACTTAGCCATTAAAATCAGCTTACTTTATCTATTACCGACACATTTTTTCGTAACGAATATGAACAAGATCTAGATGTAAAAAGCAGACTTGTTTTTCTCTTCAAAAAGTAATTTAGCAATTACACTGTACTTGATGGAACACGAAAAAAGATGAAAGAATAAGTGTTCTTCCTTATGGTAACCTTTTTTAGCAGACAGACCATTTTACGTCATTTTTTACACACTACCAAATATATAACCGGATTGTGAAAGATGGTTTCTTGTATGCTATAAAATTTAAACCACAAAAACCCGGTTTTCAAACCGCACCAAACTATGCCGGCCGTGTAGGTACGTGAGGGCAGGACTTCAAAACTCCAAAAACAAAGCTCCAATCGACAGGAGGTCTAGCTAGCTCCTGGCGGCAACTGTACTGTTGAATGCTGAGGTCACACAACAAACAGAGCATTTATTGTGCTTAGCAAAACAAGATTTCACTGAAAATTAAAAGTGGCCGAACAATAGAGGCTTTTATGTACACAACACACTATACAAACAACAGCGGCAAAAACACATCGTATTATTGACATGCTTCGGCTGGATTTGAAAAGAAATACTTTTTAGCGTAGATAAACATAGCTAGGTCTACTTACAATGGCTATCTATAAACTATAGGTTCTTAGGAAGCTTCTGAGGAAAAAGTGAACACTTTTACTAAGTCATGAAAACTGGTAAAACAGTCAGTAAGTGCGCGGTTTTTGAGAGCGCTAGCTCTGAGAATTTGTACTACCCTTGTCAATCAACAAACGGTGCTACTGACGAAAGTACTGTAAAATTCGAAACAATGCCAGTAAACGGATTACTTGAGTTTTGACCACGAAATGCCTCCACTGATAATTTTCGTACTTTTTAAACTTCAATAAAGGCAGAATCAGTTCTTTTGGAGAGAACGAGTACCAGAATATCCTGCCTCTATAAGCTGTCGAAAATGTATCTGCATGACCTTCTTTGACGGGTTTTCTTCCAGAGGTCTTGCTTTCTCTGCAAATACAAGAACTCTGCTTTAAAAACCAACTGATAATACAAGGCTTGAAATCACAACAGACAGATGATATGAAGAAGTGGAATTAAAGTAGAAATCTATGAGAATGGAGTGAAACAATGCATTTCCGGTCGTAGCGACATTCAGCAGGAAATCTTTTGACGGCTCGCAAAGAAAAGATCAATAGTTTATAAAGTTGATTTAATCTTCGCACTAGATTGTTTTCACTTCGTAAGCGATATAGATTCCAAGCCAAATTTTATGTTGTGTATAACAAACTTGAACACCTCCAAATGTCGTTTTTGCTTTAAAATTCAAGAATGGTCATAATTCGTAGTTCTGTTGCGGGACGCGGCGCTGTGAGTTTGTAGCTTTTGATCTTCCCTTTAACTGCGGGTAACCTCCGATCTTTTCAAATGTTGATTCTGAAAAGCTTTTGAATATTTCAACGAAAATAGATCTCAAACTAGTCCAAAATGCAGAGAAGCCATGCACACCAGATAGCTCCATACAAGGGGTAAAAACACTTCGTAAACTCAAAAACTGACTAGGACTGTCAAAGTGTCGCGGGAAATAAAAGAAAATGCTGACCCAGCGGAGCCGTATATTCTCTAGCATTCTGCACCTAATTACAGTCTTAATAATGGTTTTGACCTTCTGACCGGGCCATTATCTCTTACATTCCATTACTGCCACACCCAAAAATTTCCACGCACTGATTGGCTGGCGATTTGGCTTAAGGCAAAGTACACTTTCAACATCACAAAGACCGTCTAAAAATACTTCAATATTTTTTTGGTTGACAAACACTGTAGCAGTCATGTTTGTAAGCAAAAACTGGATCAAACCGTACTCGTGCTCTAAACTAGAGTTGGATTTAAAAAAGAGTGATCCGAAATCGCGGTTCTCAATTTATGAGAATGAGTAAAAGTATGTCGGCATCGAGGATGACGATTTACTTAGATTTCGGTAGATAAATCGTATATTAAAACGAGATCCTCCAAATGTGTCAGGTAGCAAATCGAATCAACAGACAGGCCGAACCGGCCAGACGAGCGTTCTCTTATTACATCGAGGACAAATTTGAAAAAAAAACATGGAAGATAGCCTGACAAAATTTAAACGAATCTTAAACGCACTCAACAATTCAAGTACCAGCATATTAGTAGTTTTAAAAACATGTCTTTTTTTGACTTAGAAAACGAGTATTGAACGTTCTGCAGAATTCAAAACGTTATCTTTTACAGAACGAAATAGCCCAAATATAACATCTCGGAAAACATTTTTCGTCGTTTTGATTTTCTTTCAAAATAATGAAAATAATGAAAATATTGAATTTTAACAAATATTCAAAATAGTATTTCGTGATTAGTTTTATCCAGCCATTTCAATCATGATTAACTAAGCCCTTGGCTTGTACTTCCAAAGATGATTTTGCAAAAACTAAAAATTTCCTGACTTTTGAAGTCTTTGAACCAATTCGGCACTCGCCACACAATATTAATAAACCATTCTGCATTCATTTCGCTTGTCTGAGCTCAAAAATCTAAAGTTGAGAATTTTCACAAAATATGCTAGCAGAAAAAGATCAAGTAAAAACTGCCGCTTCCGTGTTCGCAAGTAAATTTATATCTCGAGAACTAATTTCGTTCACGGCCTTAGTTGTCGATAGGACATGTCAAAAACAGTGTGTCAAAATATAGCATTTTGAGGGAACTCAAGCCAAGTGAACCGTGAATGTTTGAACAACAAACAATCGACTGTATGTTTAGATCAACTCGACTGAGGCAAAGGAGTTCAGGCAATTATGATATCAATACAGCGACTGGACTCAGTCGTTTTTCCTCGGCTCTTGACATTGTGTTTCTCTCTTTCTATAGTTTGTTTCAAACACTAAATTCCAAACATCCGTTTTTCAAGACCTTTCTTTGTCCATGTGGCCGAAGCCGAGAGAATTAAGAGACCAGTCCAGTTACACCATTCTATTGTGGCATCCAGTCAAATATTCTAATATCGAAGTGAAAATTAAAGAATTGGTTGGGGAAAAAAGAAATATACCAAATATACTTCAGTCATGTTAGCAAACACATACTAGTTCATGAGTGAAATTTCTGAATTTTTTCAGGGTTCTCTTTTGGTTCAATATATTTCAAGTTTATAGCATTTCCGGACAAGAGTCAAGACCCATTGTGTTGGTTCTCACTGAGTAAGTGAAACTTTTACATCTAAAAAGAACATTATGAAACACGCTGGCATAAAGAGAAGAAATAATTGCTCGTTGCTTTGTTCCTGGAGAATTAGAAATGTTCGGAGTTTGACATTATTCCCCACCCCTCCCATCAAGGTACTTTTGGATAATTCAGGTGATCGGTCATATCACTGTCGTATTTTCTGATGTGAAGGAGCGTCAGGAGCGACCTGTTGTAACCATAAATTTGTGGAAAATAATAAAGTTCATTACAGATGTTATATCAAAACACACAAACGCTCACTTTCCAAGTAAGCAGGCGAGTTCGGGCTTTCAAAAACTTAAACCTGGCTGTGGAATGACCCAGTCGGCGATCGGATCAACAACACTAAGCCACTACTGGTACACCACACGAAGTCTTGTCTAGTTGCCCTTGTTCTTAAATATAGTTTTTTATTTATTTAATATAATCAAAGTCTTCTCCCACCTCAGGAAGGAACTTCGACTGGGATGAAATTTTCAATTTTTGATGTCGAAGTCAAACATATCAGAAATTCTCAGACGGTCGGCTTTTGTTGGGGGCGGAAGTTCAACCCTGGATTGATAAATTTTGATAAAATGACCAATTTCCTGTTTTTCCGGCGTCGAGTTTACACATTCCGATGTGTACGAACCACCAAAACTTGAAAACGAATGAAAACCATATTTCGCACCTCCAAATCACAGACGCTGTCAAAAGTGTCTCACTGAAAACCAACTGCGCGAACTTTTAAAAATCACAAAGCGTTTGGCCAGATTTTTTGAAAGACAATTTCAAGTACGACTATATCCTCAATTCTTCTTGTAGTCAAGTCAGTTAGAAACACAGCTTACCAAGGGATTTTTGCTTTTATTTGAACAAAATCTAACGCTTCCGCCTAATTAGAATCTAAAAATTTCACTACGAATCAAAATATTCAACTGATTTACTGACTTTTTCAGTCTTCCGGCAAGTACCAGTATTATTCTAAACTGATAAACTAAACAAGGTCAATATATCGCAAGAGTTCTAACGCACGTACGTAAGAACGATGTCTTAGTGCCAACTAGTGATGTTACATCCAAAATATTTGAAATCCAAACTCAAGCCTAGTTTTAATATTTCTTCTCTATATGACACTATACGGGTCTTCTTCTCAAAAAACGATGCAAACTTGGAAATTCATCGAGTGCGGTGCCCAATACAAAACGCCGTCAACAAAGCAGTTTTAAATATTTCGACTTCGTCTTAAACCTAACCACACATTTTCAAACTCAACAAGAAATAATGCAATACTATTAACTTCCTGTGCTGCAGGACAGTCAGTTTTTTTTTTGAGAAAATAACTTCATTTACATACATCAATAAATCGATGTACGTGTAAATCGTTCAACACATGTCACTGAATGTCGAAAAGATCTGAAAACGTGCGCGGCCACGCAAGAGCGGTCATATAATGAGTCAGCCATGCGATGACGTCACAATATAAAATGGCGACAACAAAAACAAGACGTGAGTATGTCCTTGTGTCCAAAAACTGTGGATGACCTTGCCTCTGAATGTTTTCAAAGTTTTGTGCATGTTCTTGCATAATGTGATTAATGAGAAGAATTCGTAAGTCGCAAAAATAGGTTTTTATGTGCACTGATAAAGTAAAATATTTCACTTTCAGTTTCAAGAAACTTACGGAGCTAATTCTTTATCTGCTGTCTTGAAAATCGCAAATACTGGTATTCTCTGCTTTTTAAAAAAGACAATATCCCTAACAAAGAACACTTGACTGCTTTTTCAGTTCCTTTGGCGCCAACTGTTGTTATACTTCAACTAATTACCTTAATAAACTTCTCTCGATACAATTCATGGAGTTCATACAATTTTGATTAATTGGAATTGGAACGCGACATTTTGATTTATTAAAACAGGATATTCTTCCTTGGTCAAACAAAAACTGAAACTTGAACTCAAGACTCTTAAGATGTTTTTCCATGTAAAGGAATTTCGTTCCTCGTGGCTTCGGCGTTCCGCACGATTTTCTTTGCGGAATATATTGGTCTTGCTATGACGTCATAAAGGGGCTGACGAAATACTTGGCTTCGAGCCATGATCACGGAAAATTTGAACTTTGTAAACAATATCACTTCATCCAGTATCTTTCTGTGGTGAAAAACAACCCTAAACATGTTTTTGAATAAACTACGCTTGTGTAAATGAGGGTTAAGCGTTTCTCAGTTTGGGCGGAAATTAGTGATTGAGTATTATGGTGCGGTTGTCTTGGGTGTGGTCACCACTTGCTGCAAAACAAGGGCTCTCGGCATTCTGGTACTACTGGAAAGTGAGTGAAATGGGCTGAAATGATGTGAAACTCACTGCAACGTGTTCAGTTCTAATTCTCGTCCTCGTTCTGGGACGTGCTCACTGGACAACTACTCCGAAGCAGTCATTCTTAGTTTCAGTTGTCACTTCCCCGTATGGTGTGTTCAAAAAAACACCAGTGCGTTTCAACAAAGCAGCGGATGTACAAGCGCGGCTTTTGTGTGGAGCAATATTAGACTTAGAGTCATTACTGTTGTGGACACATCGCACTAAACAAACCAGTAGATAAAAATCAGCGGATAAATCACTGTCAATAGGTCCGAGTTTCTCTATACTGGTACTTCTGCGTTTTCAGTAACATTCGAATACCGGTAAATCCCGTGTACCGGTAAATCCCGTGTGTGCTGAAGGCTTTAGCACCCAAGACAATGAAACTAGTTTTTAGACCTTATGGTTCCATCAGTCCAAGTCATAATAAAGCTTAGTCCCCTTCCACCACTACCACATTGATGTCAGTGATATTAAAAAATAAAGAGAAAGCCATTCTACTAACTATCAAGACTTATACACAAATGCTTTCTCTTTGAAGCTCTGCTTTCCATGTGTCGATAATAAGACTAAAGCCGATATTAAAGCTTACCAGTACTAGTAGTTCAAAATCAAAGATGTGTAGTTTAGTACAGGTCGAATGAAGAGGTCGTGTCAATTCCTTACTCCAATATTCAAAGGCATTTTTAACACGAAACAGCTCACTCACTTAAAATGGCCCTCAATTAGTATCTAAGAAACTGACATAAAAGCAACCTATTTTTATGTTGTTGTAAAATTACTCTTTACCATAGTTTACCCGTGAATATTATTATAACGGAAAACACTGAAAAGTTGTATTCGAAATTCCTACTTTGAGTTGAAAAATGAATGAAAGTTGCCAACAAAACAGATTTTGATTCTTCCGTAAATGGAATTAGGCAACAGCATAAAACAATAAACCCAGTTTGATTCAAACCTCGTGATTTTGAATCATCTGGCACAACACTAAATCGTTCGGTTTATTTGTTGATCTGTTTTGGAGACGGGTAACTAGGCACACCCACAAGTTTGGCAAGCTGCCTCGAGATTGTTGATCAAAATCACGCGGGTTGTATTCTGAGGTCTATTTACAGTCTTGGTACAAAACTTCACAATATAAAAATTGTGATGACATCCTAATAAAAAATATTACACGACAATAATAACTTGATTGTCCGAAAAACGAATTGTTTCTTTTGTTTATTTAATATTTTCCTCGCAAACTGCGTGTAGTTGTAAACAATTTTTGAAGTTTTCCGACAGTTGAATAGTTGTGTGATGAGCATTTTCATATAAATATCCTGAACTCACGGCTTCAATGAAAGCAGAAAGAATCTGAACCTAAAGAACAAACAGAAAGTTCTCAGTGAGCTTGGCGATTCTCAGTTGCCGGTACAATCTAGAGAATGCTGACGTGTTGAGACGAAGAAGTGGACTCGACGCGTACGTGATCAGATTTGGGGTTCGATTGTATTTGTCCACCGAGTCTTAGCAAATTAATAACACATCAGACACAAATGTTTTGCCCGAGGATACGAAACACTGAATCTGTCGCTTCACAAAACAAAAATCTCTTCAACCGTGTTTCCCAGTTGTAGAAACACGTCGCGTCTCTGACAGTTGCAGTGTAGTGATTTTCAAACTATATAGTTTTCTAATTGTGGGATCTGATTAAAAATTCACTTCGTAAAGGCACTGAGTTATAATTGAAAGAAAGCGAAAAGCAAAGAAATGAATACAAAGACAATACATTTGGAGTCTAGAAAACCGCACAGTAACTTGCTGGGATTAACTTCTGTCGGTGGAAACAAAAGATTCTATCACTGCTTTTTTTACAAGAACAATTTTATAAAAAGAATGAATATTAAGAACAAGTTACTGAAAAACAGCCTCAGTCTGTAAGCTTCCCGAAATGTAGAAGACGCGCCTCGCTTCGCCCCGCTCGAACAGAGAGCCTGTTCACAGGCTATTCAAATGAAGTTGCAAGTATAGCTATAAAGCAAACGCTATACAGGTTATAACACAATCTTTCCCTTCTAAACTGGATTCTATGAGTATTGTTGGTACTGAGCAGCATAAATGCTAAATGCATATACGTTCAAGCAGTTGACATGGCTCGATATCTTTGGTAGAAAACTCCGTACTTTACTGGTCCTCAGAAATAAGAAAAACTTTAACAACAATTGAAGCTGGAGCTGCCCAAAACTTAAGAACAATGGGAATCAGCAAAAAATATATATATATATATCCAGCGGGTTCTTATTAAGAACAATGTGCGCAAAACACGAGTAGCTGAAACGCAAACTTAACACAAGCGGCTCAATTTTTCTTTTTAAAACAATTGATTTTAACTAAACACCAAAGGTTGTTTTTCAGTACAATTAACTTTAGCTCTGAATAAGTTATATAATTTCTCTCCTCTTTCCTCAGCCAGTGTTGGTCTGTTGCTGGTCCTAATCGGACATTCAGTACAAAGTTGTGTACGTGTAATTCTGCACGTTCAAAAAACAAGCACAAAGTGTCAATTCAGCAATTTTTAATTGACGTTTTGAAGACTGTCAAGAGATGTTAAGTCTAACTATACCAGCTATCGCCATAAATCAAAAGTTTAAGCAAACCGCAAGTGTTTTTAAAATTGTGATGCAACATTTTCCTGATCGCCAGTTACACAATTTGCCGTTGAGCCAAAAAACAAACAAACATTGGAACGAAGTTTACAAAATTTTGCCGCGCAGATCTGAGCGAACAAACAAACAACATTAGAAAGAAGTTGCTCTGTTACAACACAGAAAATAGCTTTTAAAATGTTTCAATGACAAACAAATTTTAAAAGCGATCATGATTTCAGTGATGTTTGCTGAAATAGCGGAAACCTATATTTATACAACATCCGAAACACTTTTCGGTTACACGCATAGGTAAGACACCAATGCCAAGGTCAAAGTGCGTCATGCAGCTCTTATTTTCATAATACAGAAAAGCTTTTTAAAACTACAGCAGTTTAGTTGAGAAAGAACCATGCAAAAAATATCGTTAGGCATTATTACACCTTAGGCAGTGTGATCTCCGGGCATTTGACTTTGTTTCAAGTCCAATAAAACTACAAAAAAGCTGTCACCTTCTATCGCCCACGTGTTTAGGGTACAGAGGCACCACAAATCTTGTAAGAGGAATTATCTCAGCTGATCGCAGGGGCAGGAACAGGAAGACTCCCGTTAAAAGTTAACCACTATACAAGTACACTGGCGCGTGATCAGAAATCAAATGTGGTTAAATTGCAGCAAATAACATAATTGCCATATATATGTTTTAGCACCGTTTGCCAACATATTTTTTGCGTGGATTTCAGTTTTTCTTACATATTAAAAGCCCGACACGTTGAGATTCCTGTAACTATTGAGCTAAAGTTCCTGTGTATTTTTATTATATTTTGTTTTACAAACAATTCCAGTGCTTTCTTCAAAGTTCCGGAAATTTTTCTTACTCAAATTTTCAGAAGTCCTTGTCAGAAAGCCAAACTCCACAGAGCAATAAACTAATCTTATAATACTGGTCACATTGCTAATGTAATGAAGAAGGTATTCTCTTATTTTAAAGTACAAAACATGTTCTTAAAAAACCAATATTGCTGTATCTCATGACTTGTAACTTTTTTCCAAAGTTTTCACCCAATATTATCTCGTTAAGCCAGCATGTTAAATGACTCAGCACTCAAGATAAAGGCAATGGAATGTGATTATCGTGCGAAGGAACAAAACTGAGATTACAATACATGACTAAACTATCTTTGAACAAAGAAAAATGAAGTGATTTCATAACTCATCAGTGACAAAAGGAACACGACTAAATCACGACTGCAATTTTGAGTGAAAAATTCCTGTTCGTTGGCTGTCCCAGTTACGTTTAAAATGTTCTCAAACAAAAGCAGAAATGTTTTCAAGTTCAGTAAACACGCAGTTTCTCATGAACTGTACCGCCACTGCCAAATATTAGGTTGTATAAACCATCCACGATGTTATCTAAGTGTACCACCAGTTAACGATACCAGTTAAGTGTTGTTTGTTAGTATCCAATATACTGACAGGCCACCTTTATCTAAAATCACAGGTAAGGCCAGCGAAAAACGATTTCATGCTTCCTGTCGCCGCTCGCATGCGGGATTTGTCATTTGGTACTGCATGAGAAAATTTTACTCTTCATTATTTTTAACAAGTTTTCCCAAGTTTAATCAGTTTAGGAAACTAAACTAAACTTTTCTTATTTGTACACCACTTTCAGTGGAGTAGATTTCAACGTTCTGCGTACCTCCAGACAAACTACATCTTTTTCATTTTCAAGTCTTTAGTAATGCATTAGTCTCGTCAACTGCTTTCGAGCCCTCGCACGCACACGAATTTTCGCGCCAAATTGTGCCGGCTTTTGGTAACACTTCCGCGCCCGGCGCGTACCGAATGCTTTCCCTTTCAACGCTTCGAATACGTTTTATGGTTTATTTATATTTTCTACATATTTCAAAGCAGGAAGACAGGTTAATAAATAGAGAGATTATAAAGCACACGTGAAAAAGAAAAAGGCGGGAATAGAAATGCGACACCAAATTCTTCGCAGTGAGGCTTGCTAAGACTGAATAACACTCCCCATCTTCTCTAAAGGATCGAAAATGAGAAGTTATGGACTGTTATGCAGTCTAGTCAAATGGAAAATTTAGTTGGGAGATCTTTTTGCCGTTTGCCGTTTCGTTCTTACGTGGTGCTAAATTTCCCCGTTAATAAAAATCCCGCACCCATTTTTTTGAAAACGGCCGACAAGAAACATAATAGCAACTTTAGCTGACCTACTAAAAATACCCTTTAACAAGAACATATATCGCTGAAATCCCAATTATAAGCCCTGGACTTCTGAGAGTCCAGGGTGAGTTTATAAATGGGGGAATAGTGTCAGTATCTGAGAAGAGGTTTACAAGTGGTATAAAAATATCGTTTAACAATGAGCAGATAAAAAAGTGTTTAGACTAATGTACAACGTTCTCCAAGTACGTTTTCTATTTACTGATTTACTGTATTATAGGTCTTTAAGCTTGAATGTTCTTCGATTTC
Organism: Umimayanthus kanabou; assembly: GCA_025403525.1. Lineage (NCBI taxonomy): Eukaryota > Metazoa > Cnidaria > Anthozoa > Zoantharia > Parazoanthidae > Umimayanthus > Umimayanthus kanabou. Next base: position 14,309 of record JAOBYH010555478.1, on the reverse strand, counting down.
TTTCGGGATGATAGCTCTCAAAAACGACTTCGTGAATCAGAATGCGTCTGTATACCTTCAAAGACAAAATAATTGATATTAAGTAACTTCACATTAGATATGAACTGCTCCGTAAAGCGAGACTTGAGCTGGTCATAGTTAAGTAAATGGCTTCGTATACAAGACTCAGTCGACTGTTCTACTCCAAAAACAAACGTCTACCCAAGTGCAAATTGTGTCACTCTCTCGTGATTTGACCACATTACTACTAGTACAAGAGTTTGTTCCCTTTCCAAAATACATAGAATTGAAAGTGAAGCATACAGATTTTATTCTTTAATAGTCTCATCGCGAGATATTTTTTACTAGGAGTGTTCTTGGCGCGATCTTAAATATTGGCCGTTTTTAGGCTTCAATACTCTACTTCTAAACTTGGTTACAGTTATGAAAAGAAAAAGAGTACTTACATGACTAACCTTATCTTTCATAATTATAGAACCCGGTCAAGAACATTGCTCTGCAAAGCGAGACTCGAATGAACTGGTTATACATACCGACCTAAGTGAATGGCTCCATGCATACAACTCGTCTAACCGAGTCTCGGTAGATTTGCCCAAATTTTAAGAACAAGTTAAGAACCATCTCATGCAGGCTTAAGCTCTAGCTACTATTCAGAAGGCCCAATTTTTGAACTAGAACAGATATTTTATGTATAAGAATGAAGAACCCGAATTTAAGAACAACAGTTGAGGCTGAAATAATCTTTTGGCCGGAACAACAAACCTCGGTAAAAATTAATGCGTTCTTTTTTACAAAAAGTGCGTAGTTACACTTCGTTCTTGTAGGTTCTTTTCATCCTATTAAAGTATGTTCATAGCATGCTCTAAAATCTGGCCACTTTTCAGCCTCAACGCGGTGTTTTTATAAAAAGAAAGAGCGTACCTGCAGTCTTGGTATAACAATGATTCCTTTCAAGAACGAGCAACGTTCACTCTAGTTTCTAAAAAGCAACACCAAATAGCTGACACGGACTCAAAACAAGCAAAACAGATGCCTTTCAAGGAAAGAACTGATGCCAGGCAGAAATTGCGTCGTGGAACAAAACTGAAGTACTGCCGCGATGAAACAGTTTATTGTTTTAAGACACAAAGCAAGCCACCCAATTAATGTTAGTAAACAGCTATAACTAGGTATATTCTGAAGCATTAGCTGGTACAAATCCACTCTTTCAGAACTCTGGCCCACTGACGTGCGCTGAGAGAAGGAAAGTTTAATATATGTGTATATAACCTAAGACAATGCAGACTTTAGACAACCTGTTCATGTATCTGTAAGTGGTGTTGGACTTTGAGCCGAGATATTTACCAAGGAAATTGGAGCATAGGAAGTTCTTTTTAGCAGTATAAAAACCTAAGACAAAGTCCAAGCGGCGATGCACTCGATAGTTCTATGTTCTCGATTTTAATGATTAGTTTTGATTGGTATTTCAATATACAACAAACCATTCTGAACCAGAATCAAATGCTGTTGATATTCAAATAACTTCCGTCAGTGAAATGGGAGCAATTCATCATTTAAGTTTGCATTGTTTTTAAAAGAAGCGGTGTCAAAAGTTCTTCAGCCCCAACGTTATCACAGGAATTGTACAACAACTGAAGAAAGACTAATTTAAATTGACCAAGAATGTTAACAGCAGCTGTTGCAATTTTTAAGGTTTCAGTCTTCCGACATTAATTTTGTGATTTTGCTGAAGATGTTTAGCAGTTAAGTCCACGAGTTCTCAGAAAGTCCAATCATACAATATACTGGAATATATTGCACGGTTGCGGAACACTTTTTACCACGTGTTAAATCCTGATTCTAAGACTTCCGCTGAGGAACTAGTCAATCGCTACTGACGAGTACGTTCATGGGCGCATCGATCGTAACCTTTGAAAACTAGTCAGTTTGAAGCCTCTAGCCACTACAGCGAGGAACAGTGAAAAAGTAGTATTAAAGGAATCATAAATTTTTACTTTTAGAAATTTAACCAAGACCCAAGTTGTACCAATTCCAGAGGTTACCAATAAATTGTTTTTGATATAGTTCAGTAATCATTTCCAGTTGTGGTAACTCTAAAGCCCAAATGTTTCCGAGTATCGTGCTTAAGTGTAGGGTCATTATAACAATCAGCTGATAAAAATATCCGCAACACTTTTTGGTTTCGTTTCTTGCACAAATTTGGGCAAAGCGACACAACAGATTGGTATAATTACCGTCTCTGTTCTCGAGTCGGCACTGCGTACTGATATGATCACTAAATATGGCCAAAGTGGAGTTATGGTATATAGTCGTCAAAACCCCACTACCACGTGGCGGGTCGCTATACATATATCAATGCATGTTTACAAATAGGGGTTAACCTTCTTCCCGCGAAACTGTATTGAATTTAAGTTTGAAGAAAAGAGTGTTTAACTAAACCACTGCCGGAATAAGTTAAGCCGAGGTTATGAGTTACCTGATCTGAAGACGTTACCGATTGAACATACTTTGCTTTCTCAGATCAGGCGAGAGATAGCATCATGTCTACCATTTTAATACCCTGAATAAACGCCCCTCTTTAACACTAGAAGTTACCATTGGTAAGTGAAGTGCTGCCGAGACCCAAACTTAGGGAAGAGCACACACTTGCAGGGACCGCGGAGCTACTTTGAAATTGGGGGGGGGAGGGCTGACAAGTGGCTCAAAGTAGGGGGGAAGGGCTAAAAAAAACTTATTTCTCAGTAACTCTTTATAATTTTCAAAAAAGTGGTAGAGCTGTAGCACTACCAGCCCCTCCCCCTCCTCGGTCCCTGACTTGGTCGTCACTGCAGTCATGCTATAGTGCTTTACCGACTAAAACTGCTGTTTATTGATTGCAACTATTATGAATATATTCATTTATTCCAACATCTCAGATCCAGATTTTGTTTTTTAATAGTTTTATACCATAGTTTTGATAGTTCCTAGCACTATATGTGTCCCGCATTTGTAGCTCTAGACTTGTGCTTACACCCTAAATAAGTAACACAGTAACACTAGTTAGACTTCTTATAGTTAGTAGGACTATTCATAGGGACCGCATTATAACTAGGAAACCTGTTGCGGAATCCTAAACGCTCAGTCTTATTGCATTTTTTTTTGAGAATTTGTAAAAAATACACGTTCGATCCAGTGAAAAAAAAAATTTCAGTTTCGCCACGAAAAAATAGTCGAGATTACTTTAAGACACTGAAAAGTTTGACCAACAAGAAAAAAGTCATTCTCCCCCACCCCTCCCCGAATAAATGACTGGCTTCTAATATTTGTGGTAAAGAAAGGGTTAGCGATTTCCCGAAAATTTGCTTAGCTGACACTGTTTCTAGTAATTGTAAATATTTTTCGAGCGGTCCCAATTGTCGGCAACCTCTTCCGACTCCCGAAACGCGTTTGTCGTTCTCCGATACTCCTCGCAAATAAAGCCGTTTAACGGAAAAGGTTCGTTCACTAGAAAGAGGACCCATTTCCGGCTAAAACACTGGCCCGGCGCGTGGAGATCATGTTACTCGATCAAATTTGAAATGAGCTGTTTTCCACTGTTCTTTTCGCAGGAGACATTAGAAGACACGAACAGAGCAAAGCACTTCTATGTTTTCAAACATCAAGGTAAAAAAAAAAAATTCTGAAAATTCTCAACTTATAAGTTTTGAAAAATCACGAACACAACACCTCTACACTGCAAGACGATCAAAATGAATGGTCACAGTGTAGTATTTGGACAGCTGGTTCAAAAGTTAGGATATTCTTGGGTTTTACAAAATTGGCTTCAGCAGGACAAGGTTACTGAAACAAAAAAGCCACTGCTGTTTCGAAAAATGCATGTCAGTGTTTACTTCAGTAGAAACTGTTTGAAAACCAGTGGTCCTATTGGAATCGGTAAATCGCGAAATTAAGAACCTGGATGGAAACTATTAAAACAACAAAAAATTGATTGTGAAACGTCTTTTTTGAACGTTATTGAGCATCAAAATTCATTTGTCCGACGTTGGAACAAAGTTCCCATTAATCATTTGGATTAAAACCTGCAGAGGGTCCTTTTCAGTTGTCGAGGGTCCCAAAACTACAACTGTAGAAGATTAAAGACAGCAAATAAACGATTCACTCGTATTTTACATAAAAAGCATCAGTGCATGTTTGTTTTTCAGCGCATTTTTGAGTGGTGCGCCGCTTATTTTCTCGTAGAAACAAGAAACTGCGTTTTACTTCTTTATTGCGCCATCATTGCATTTCAGTCAGGAAATTCTCTGTGATAGAACTATTTGTTTTTGCTTCCTAAATGACTGAGGAAGACCTTTTTAATCTGCTACGGCGCCAATTTCTGGGTGGTACTGAGTAGGTATAGCTCGCTTGCGAGGTTCTAACAGAGGCCAATCTGGATCAGCTAATAACTGAATCTCGCATTTAACCGACTCCAGTAAGGAGGAACGTTTTAGCCTTTGCCAAGTCGTGGACTTCCAGAAGAACTTTAGAGCTCCTTTATATTTCAAAACTGAAACCCTATTTGAAGAAGCAAGTTTTCTCTTTCCATCTTCTCCTGTTCCCAAAAGGAACAACTTAATTTTTAATTTCTTTAGCTTTTGGTTCAGACAATTTGTATAAATACAATGAACAAGATCGCCGCGACCGAACCTGGAGATGTGCTCGTATCACGAACACGTTTGTTTTTAAATACCAAGTAACATTTTACCTTGCTTTTCAATATGAAGAATTCAATTTTAAACAATTTTCTGATCACTAAATGATTTTGAAGCGACAGCCGCATTCTAACAACACCCCAACATTTTTAATTAAACGAGGCACCTGACAAGAAAAACCGTTTGACTGACATGCAGTTTTAACAATATTTACCTTCTAGTGAACATCATGCTAAACAATCTATGAGCAGTTTTATAAAAAAAATATTTTTTTAAGAACAGACTTTATAAGAACAGTCTGAGGCTCCCCGAACAGTTTCAGGCTTAAGCCTTATCGCAGATTCATAACAAAGCAATTTTTTTGAAATAGAGTACGTGTAAAAATAGCAATAATTTAAGAACAATTCGAGGCTAAATTTACCAAAATTACCTGGTTCTTGTAAAAAACAGCGTGTACTCGTGGTCCATGACAACTAACAGTAGATATAGAGACAAGGCGCACCGCATACTAAAAACCCCAGGTGTGGTTTCTTATAAGAACAATTTAAGAACAACTGGAGGCCGAATTTACCAAAATTGCCTGGTTCTTATAAAAAACACCGCGTACTCGCGGTCCTTGACAACTGACTGCAGATATAAAGACAGGGTGCACTTCTGTGTACATCTTTTCGAATAAAAATAAGAACAATTTAAGAACAATTCGAGGCTGAAATTATTAAAATCACCTGGTTCTTATAAAAAACCCCGCGTACTTGTGGTCCATGACAACTGACAGCAGATATATTTTAAATATCCAGGTGTGATTTTCTGGTTTCAAATTTTCTAATGAAAATAACAACAATTTAAGAGCAATTCGAGATTGAATTTGCCCAAAATTATCTGGTTCTTATAAGGAAAAACACCGTGTACTCGTTGTCTATGAGAACTGTTAGCAAATAAAGGTAGGGTGCACCCGCTTACCAAACTTTCAGGTGTGATTTTCTGCATACATTTTTTAATAAGATTTCTCACTTGCACTTCTACTAACCATTCTTGTTGTATGGAACAAAATAAAATGGTGGATATTCGAGCACATGGAAGATTCTCATGACGTTATATTTTTAAAATTGGTTTAGTCTTCTTAATTCTACTCGCTGTGCGCATAAGTTGAAAAGCTTGTGTCTTTCTCGTTTTTTTGGCGTAAAATCACCCTCAAATTTGTACGCATTACGGGAACCCGAAAACGAGTTATTGGGACAATAGCTCCGACGATTATAGTTCCTCATTAAATTGCCCAAATAAAACATACCCTTATACCGATAAAAATTATCAGCCTACCGTCAATAACGTTCCTAGCCTTGACGCGAGCACTTTCTTGATTTTTTCCCCGTTTTTCCCTGTTCCATGTGACACTATAAAAATTTTTAAATCTTAATAAAAACGTTCGATCAAGGTGTTGTTTTAGCAAGATTCAGATATCGGCATCAAAAAGCATTCTTTGAAAATTTAACACCGACTCGGTGATTCGCTTTGAGTTACAATATTTTGAATTTTTTGCTGCTCTGCCGACTCAGCATACTTCTTAAATACCAATATATATTTTGGGAAGATTAAATTTTCATACCTTGATAAACTTTTACTGTGTGAACTAAAGTGTTTTTAAAAGACCTCAAACACTCTAATAGGAAAAATAGCTTCTTATAATAATGCGTTAATTATGTTTTTTACCATCTTTTTGTGCCAGTACATGGTAGTACTGTTTGTGTACCACTGTCAAATAATAATAGTAATACTAATAAAAATAATAATAAAATACTCAAAACACGTTTGGGTTTACAAAAAAAAAGTTTATAGCTATTTGAATATACATAAATACAATAGATATTATGAAAAGACGAATACGCTAAAATGCGCTAAACTATATTAAAAAGGCATTGGTTTATAAAACGTTTCTTAAATCGCTATATTCTTACCCTTAGCAGTCTGTATTCATTCGTTGCCGCAATTTTCTTTCACGTTTTGGGGATAGTAATTCTTGCAGTCCATTTTGTCTTCCAGAGGAAATCACTTCGATTTGTAAATTTTTACCTGCTATGCACCGTCACGTAGATCGTTCTAATATCAGTGTTTTCTTTCATATTTTTTTGTGTGTGAAAACGATATAAACAACATCCGCTCTTTAATTTTTAACGCTCGTCCAAGACCAACGAGTTCCGCAGTGTAAAATGGGCGGAATACAAACCCATCAACGGGACACTGAATGAACCAATCACGACCAGATTTTCTGGTGCATGAGCCAATCACAACTAAGAATATCGTAACCAAAACAACAACTCCTCTCTCAAAACTGTGGCAGCGAACAAAACAGATAAACCCTTTCTCTCAGTAATGTCATTTATTTAAATAACAAGTAACTTTTTACTAAACCAGTTTATTGTTTTCCATTTTTTCCCTTTTTTTCTCTGCAGTGGAATGTTCATGATAAATTGGTAACAGAAGTCCACGTAATTCGTCTTATTTTGTTCGTGAATATATCTGACACACCTCATTGTCGCTTTGCGTATAGCCTTAATCGACGAATTGTATGTTACCATTGAACCATTATGTTATCTAAAAAGGCAAGGTGAAATGTTTATTTGTGTTAAAAATAAACATTTTCATGCTACTAGCACATCTCCAGGTACCTAACCTGAAAATGTGCTAGTTGCATAAAACATTTCGTACGGAGAATTCAATTTTGAACCATTATTGTGTGTTTAGAGTAATTCTTTTCGTTTTATGTGGCTAAGTTTACTAAAAAGATCAACCGACGTTACTCTCCTTCAACAACAATTTATTTCCACTTAGTTTGATAGATATCCCTTCAACTTGGGCTTTACAAGTATCCTTCCTAAAGTTTCACCGAGGAAGGTTTTTCTACCAAGTCCCATTGCCAGGCCAAAAAACCAGTCCCAAAACAGTACTGCCGCAGTTCCCTCATGCCACAGAAGACAATACCGACCTCAACATGAAAGTAAGTTCTATGTTGTTGATAAACTTTTTTCCACTAAAGACGGAAAGTTATCTGCCTTTGTTGTTCCATACATAAATTATTGTATTGCGCTATACCACAACGGAGAAGCTGTTGTTAAGATGTTACACTCCGCAGAAAATCATATATCTGGCACAACACCCACTTCCAACTACATGTACACTGATGTCATAGTTTTTAAAAGTTTCAAAGTTTTCGTTTGTTCAAAGACATATCAGGTCTTTCTGCCAAAAAAAATTATACGTTGTACAATGGATTCGGGAAATAATATGTCGTGTGGTCCAGAACTGTGCTCTTGAAGCAGTTCTTGCCATTGATAAAGCAATGTGATCCGCGGACAGCTCACGAATGTAGTTGACATCAAAAGTTGTTTCTCCAGCACTCTCGTATCAACTCGCACGTTACTTTATAGATAGATTCAAGCAAGACTGTGGTACACGCATTCGATGAGCTATGGTTTAATAGAAAATAATTGATAACGTAGGACTGGTTATGAAACTCGCCAGTTTCTTTGTTAGATGTCTTTGTTCTCTATTTCTTTTGTTCATTAACCTTAACCGTGGAAAAACACAAAAGGTCTCGAAATGAAAGTGAACAACCAACCAATAGAAACATTTGGGCTCACACGTAAAACAAAACAATATGCGCAGTCACGGTTTGTTCAACTTTTGAAACTTGTGAGCTTCCCAACCAGTTAGTTTTATACCTCTGGATAGAATCTTACAACAAACCGACATTCCAG
>JAOBYH010553257.1:0-11287 GCA_025403525.1 Umimayanthus kanabou | reverse complement strand
CCTGGCTTCTCGCTCATTTTAGCCCAACAAGAATTGTCAAATGGTTTCATTTGTCTGTTAGATACTTCATTCTCAACCGTTTAAAGTGAGTGGGCTGCTTGCTGATTCACGTTAATTTATTTAAGGTTTTGCTCTTGTTTTTGACAATATTCTTGGTACATATGGATAATGCCAAACAAATCAAATGCTTTTACAAAATACTATGACCTGTCTTTCAGTCGTATTTCTAGGTAATTAAATTTAGAACAGCTTAATCGAAGGCTGAGAACACTCGTGAACAACAACAGCATAACGGTGCCCGTTACGTGGTAATTAAATATTGTGAAGTGTGGTAACAAAGACGAAAACGTCAACTATATAAGATACATACATTTGAACTGTTTGGAGTGTTACTGAATAACTATCTATCCATCCATGCAAATCCCGGGCCGTTAGCACGGAAAGAAAATTATTGTGGGAAGTCCAAAAATAAATGTGCTCTCCGGCGCGCTTTACGTTGTGGGTGTGACATGCGGACAAAAGCAAAATGAGAAAAGGAGCAACGAAGCATTGAAGTTGGGGAGTTTGTAAGTCTGATTCTCGTTATCCGAAAAAGTTGTCTGCTGGGTTCGCCAAACCTAGTAGAATAAAGGACGGGTTGATGGATTGGGAAAAACAGAGAGAATTCGACAAAACACTGAGAAGACAAAACGGTGGTTGCACGCGTGCGGAAGGAAGGATTTCACTTACATTGAGCAGATTAGCAAGGATACTTATATCTGTTCTCTGCATTTTTATGGCGGAGCTGGCCCAACAGAAGATTGCCCTGATCCTGTTCTTGCCAGGCTAAATGAAGAAGAGCTGGCTCAAAAGAGTAGAAAGAGACGAGCGCCCAAGCTTCGCACTCAACAACAACAACCTGTCAAGAAGAGCCGCACCGTCACGAACATCGAACCTCAACGAGAATCATGCAAGTGCAGTGGAAGCTAATCTGGCGTTATATTTGCGAACACTACTTATTGGCTTAAAGAAATCGTCAAAGACAGATGATAAACATCTATGAAAATCATGCATTAATAAGGCATTCTCTAGGAATATTACATCCGAACGTTTCAGTATTCCCAGTTGTAATAAAAGTGGGCTTGATTGTGTATTGAATTCAGCAAAGCAGATCAATCTAACAGCCTTCTTGTGGAGGATAATAAGAGGTTTGAGGGTAGACAAATATGTATTACTCCAGGTAGTCACAGCATAAGACAGATATGGAAAGAAAGATCAGTGTATAGTACACCTGGATTAGTATTTCCAGGGGTACATAATGTCGAATCTTAGATAATATACCAACACTGCGTTTAATTTTTTTGGTAATATATTGCACGTGACTTTTCCAGGCGATATCACAGGCAATGTAGACCAATGACAATGTAGAAGTGAAAAAAACAAAAGCGTTTCTTATATGATACTGCAACTTTAAGATCATTTCCTGGCTTCTCGCTCATTTTAGCCAAACAAGAATTGTCAAGTGGTTTTAATTTGTCTGTTAGATATTTCATTCTCAAACGTTTGAAGTGAGTAGGCTGCTTGCTGATTCATTTTTGCTCTTGTTTTTGACTATGTACATGTCTTGGTATAAATGGGTAATGGCAAATCAACCAAATGTGAGAACACTCGTGAACCGTTTTGAGTGTTACTGAATAATTATCTACCCATCCATGCAAATCCCTGGCTTTTAGCATGGAAAGTTGTTATCAAAAACAGACCCATTAATCTAAGGGGCGGATATACAAAAAAAACGTACTGTAGGAGGTCTAAAAATAAATTTGCCCTCCGGCGCGCTTTCCATTGTGGGTATGACATGACAAGCTTTAGAAGGTCGCTGAACTGCAGCTTGTGCGGGCTTGTGATTGGTTAGCCTTGGGTCTCACCACCGAAATGATCCGCCTACTGTTTCACTCTGTCAATAAGGCCGACTGGGGTTTACCTAGACTGTGCATCTGCAACTAGAGTGCATTCTCGAACTGTCCACTCCTGGAAGAAGGTCGAGAAGGATTTGCAGGCATCTGAGGTAGGTTGAAGCTTCGATTTTGTTCCACATTCGTTCTAATTGAAGCTAAAATTTGGTGTATTTTAGATGTAAAAGTGTCTAGTATGTTTTAGATTGAGCCATTGCCTTTTTTGCACTTTCGTGTACCTGCACAATTGAGGTAGTTAGTACTGTGGCTTCAGTACCTGAAGCAGCAAAATAACTGAGTCATTTTATAGCGAGAACGCGGTAATTGGCAGCAAAATGAAAACAGAAATTTGGAAGTAATGCAAGTACATTTAAATTCTTTTTAAATACCTACTATCCAAAAATGCACTACGGAAGATGCCGTAGTGAATACGTATTGCTCAGCGGAGTCTCCTGTTGTGAAGATGCGTTTGCCAACTGAGACAGTATCCCTTGCCTCTGCTAATGCTCAGCTATTGCTAACTATTTTAATAAAAGTTTTTGCGAAATTAATTTTGGGGAAACTCAGTTATTCTTTCAAAAACAACTGAATACCTCTGTCACAGCTGATATTTTAGAATCTCCCACAAATGACACGGATCATATTTTATACACATTGAAAGTGAGAGTATGAGCATGGCATTTGACAAGCCAACACTTATATTTTTGGTGAGACGTTTAATACAACAGTACTATGAAAAAAAGGTGAGGCGAACAATAGCGTTGAGTGTTGGGTTATTTAATTGTTGAACGAGGGCCTTGGTGAGTTTTCGTTTCTTGTGCATTTATGCACAGACACACCCTACAAGTCTGCAGCACACAAAGCGCTGTGCTAAGGGCTTTAAGATTTAATCAAATAGATCACATTTGCATAAGGGCGCTTGCGCAGTGGCGTTTGGCACTTATCATTGCTTTTGTAGACATACTTTTGTAGACGTTTGAATGCTTTAAAAGCTGTGGGAGCCAAACAGTCATTATGTGTGATTCTCATGCATATGCTAACCTCTCGGTTAGGTTTCTCGCCTGGTTAGAAATGTGGGTTCTAGATGATTGGATAAACAATATCAGTTTAGCTCAAGCACTCTATTCATTGCTTTCTGCCCATTGATACCCCGCGCTGGGACGTTCATGATCCTGCTAGAATGGTCATACCCATCATCATCATCATCATCATCATCATCATCATCATCATTGTTTTCATTGTTTCTTTTTGCGCCAACTGTCGCATAGGGCACTGACAAAGTTCCTCCATTCTGCTTTCTTCCTCGCCACTTGTGCAACTTCCTCCCAACTCCTCCAAACAAATTGGTTTTGCTCCTTCTCCACCATCTTCTCCATACATCTTTCGGTCTTCCTTGCTTTCTTCTTCCAGGTGGTTGCCACGTAAGCACTATCCTGACGTCATCGCTGCTCTCTTTCCTCAAAACATGTCCAATCCACTGCCATCGTCGGTGTCTAATAGTATCTGTTGCTGCTGGCATTTCATTTACTATGTTGAGATCGACACTTATATAACTTTTGGCCAAAATATCTTCATTATTCTCCTCGAACAGCGGTTGTGAAATCCATTTATCTTATTTCCATCCCTTTTGTTGATTTTTCATCACTCTGCTCCATACATTGCTTTTGTAGATCTTTAGTTTTGTCTTTCTGCTGTACTCATGATTCGATATCCAGACGCTTCTTAACTTGTTGAATGCGGATTGTGCTTTGCCAATGCGACTGTTAATATCAGCTGTGGAACTCTCTTCTCTGTTAATTTCGGACCCTAAATATGAAAACCGGTTGATATCTTCTAACTCTTCATCTGATTTTTCCTATAGTGATTGGTTGTAGATCGTTGACTGCTTTAACTCTCATAACTTCTTAACGTCTTGGGCTTGCTAACTCTTAATCCCGACTTGGGTACTAGTTTGACTAGATCGTCAGTTTTGCGCTGCATTTGCTTAATGGTTGCTAAGAGGAGAGAAAGTTCATCTGCGAAATCGAAATGTTCGAGTGTCTGAAACCTGCCCCATTTTATTCCACGCTTTCTCTTTGTAACTTGTTGCATCGTCTAGTCAATTACAAGCAAGAAAAGAAATCCCGACATCACACAGCCTTGTCTTACTCCAGACTGTATTCTAAACCAATCCGATTGATTGAAATTTTCGTAGAAAAGCTTCACCATAGTGATAATCTTCCTAGGGTTTCCGTAGTTTGCCACTATATTCCATAGACTTTTCGCGATGAACGCTATCAAAAGCCTTTTAAAGTCCACAAAGTAGACGAATAATGTGCTATTCCATTCCATGCGTTGTTCAATGATGTTCCAAAGTACGATAATCTGATCTATGCTGCTCCTTCCTCTTCTATAACCCTCTTGTTCTTTTCTGAGTTTCCTGTCTACTTCTTATATTAACCTCTCAATGATGATTCTGTAAAATACTTTGCTCGGGACCGATAATAACGTAATTCCTCTCCAGTTATCGCACAATCCTAAGTTTCCTTTCTTTGGTAGTTTGATTATGATTCCTTTTTTGCAAATCGCTGGGTATTTCTTTCTCCATCCATATTTTATGAAAATTGTGGTACAGGGCAGTAGATATTACTTCGATGTCTGCTTTAAAAACTTCGGCTTGAATATTATTGCATCCTGGGTTTTACCATTTTTGAGTTTCTTTCTACTTCTGGCGATTTTGCTGATTGATAGTGGGTCAGTATAAATATCTAACTTTTCTTATTGAATTTGCTCTACAGCTTCAGCTGGTCCATCCATACAACACTTCTTTGAAATGTTCCTTTCATCTTTCTCTTTGTCCTGATTCGGCGTTAATCAGTTTCCTACCATCTTTAGGTCTTACAGGTACCTCTTTCCTCGTACGAGTATTTGCCTTTTTTTTCTTCAGGGAATACAGTGTGCCCTGTTCTCCATTATTTGCTGCTTCTTCTGCTTCTTGGGCGATGTAGTCCATATAGTTTCTCTTGCCTGTCCTCAAACTATACTTAACCTCTCTATCCTTAGCTATATATTCTTTCTTCCATGTATTCCTCAAACTTTCAGACCTTGCACTATTAATCTTACTTTTCATTTTTTTCTCTCGTTGATCTTCTTCCACCTCTCTTCAAATATCCAACTTGCCTTCTTTCTCTTAATAAAACCATGAATTTTTTCACTGGATTTTGATACTGCGGATTTGAACTTTTGCCATATTCCTTCTACATCGTCAATTTAAGCAAGTACCTATTGCTGAGCTCTAATTGAAATGTTTGTGCAATCTTGGGTATCTTCAACTTATCAGTCTCGTATTTACTACGAATCGTGCTTGCAATATTAACTTTGTTTAGTTTCAGCTGGACTTTTGCTACTAGTATTTCATGGTCAGTTCCAATATCTGTATTTCTGAAACCCCACATCAAGTAGTGATCTTCTAAATCGACTACTGATTACAAGGTGGTCGACTTGGTTTCTCGTACATCCATCCCGTGATCTCCACTTATATTTGTGTATGCTCTTATGAGAGAAAACACTTAAACCTATGTTAAGGTTGTTAGAGTGACAGTAATCTAAGAATAGTTGCCCGTTTTCATTCCTTTTTCCACATCCTTCTCTGCCCATTGTCTCTTCATGGTCCTCATTCTCTCTTCCAGTTTTTGCATTCATATCACCTAACATGACAACCATGTCCTACCCATGTTGAGGAGAAATGGAATCATTTGTTATTTCAATTTGTTAGTTGTTTTCAATCTTGAAATCTTTTGATGAAAACTGAATTTTGCATTCATTCGGAGAAAAATCTAATAGAATAGTTCCATTCCCAATTAATTCTTTTGGTGAGGTATTATGAGACTCTGAATTGTTCTGTAAATGTTATAGGATTTGATAGAGCCGAAAACAAGTGCACGACATATTTTAAGTTTCGTACTGATGACCAGTTTAAACTGGTTTTACATTTGTTTCAGCAACACTGCAGTTATCCGTACAGTTTAAATTGACAAACAGTTTTAAAGTTGCTTTTACTTTCTTTCGTGCGATCTAGTTCGCCACAGACTCTTTGCTATTGTGCAACCAATTGTGAGGGTTGTCAAACTAAACAACCAACTCAGATCTGCATATTTACCAGCCGGCTGGCGTCATTGCTTGTATTCTTCTGATTACGATTCAACCAAACGCTTATGACAATGCGGTTTTGTTCTGCTATCTGCAGGAAAAATAAACTTAATCTCCAGAAAACACGAGCTTTTAACTAATACTTTTCAAAAACAGTTTACCCTGAAAGCAGAGATCTCTTATATTGCCGGGAAGAATGTAAGAGATCTCTGCAACCGGAAGGGTAAAGTGAAACGAAAGCGAATTCTTTGTTTTTTATATGATATTGCAAATTTAAGATCATTTCCTGGCTTCTCGCTCATTTTAGCCCAACAAGAATTGTCAAATGGTTTCATTTGTCTGTTAGATACTTCATTCTCAACTGTTTAAAATGAGTGGGCTGCTTGCTGATTCACGTTTATTTAACGTTTTGCTTCTTGGTACACATGGATAATGCCAAACAAATCAAATGCTTTTACAAAATACTATGACCTGTCTTTCAGTCGTATTTCTAGGTACTTAAATTTAGAACAGCTTAATCGAAGGCTGAGAACACTCGTGAACAACAACAGCAACAACAACAACATTTATTTGCACCATTTTATATTAAGTTTCTATTTAAATAAGTTTAGAATTTAGCCTAAATTTAGGTGATTTTTACACCCGAAATAGCTATGAAGAGCTAATCTGGTTGGGTGCCCGTTATGTAGTAATTAAATATTGTGAAGTGTGGTAACAAAGACGAAAACGTCAACTATATAAGATACATACATTTGAACCGTTTGGAGTGTTACTGAATAACTATCTATCCATCCATGCAAATCGCGGGCCGTTAGCACGGAAAGCTGTTATCAAAAACATACCCATTAATCTAAGGGAAGGATATACAAAAATAGCCTATTGTGGAGGAGTTGGGTGTAACACTTAATGGGTCAACAATCATTTGAGTAAGTCCAATATCATTCATTTGCTTATCAAAGTTCTTTTCCTTGGATGATTTAGCATCACAATTAAAGGCGCCCAGAAAAAATAATTCTGAGCTTTCAAACTCCAAAAGGTTAAGGTAGTTGATGAGAAGAATTCGTTGTTATCCGGCGGACGATAGACACTGCCGATCAGAAGAGGCCGAGATCGAGGGAGTTCCAATTTGCACATAACCAACTCCAGGTCATTAAATTCAGTTGGTTGAGGCAATCTCTCATAAGGGAAACGCTCGTGTAAGTAAACTGCAGTTCCACCTCCATTTCTACATCGATCAAGGCGCTCCAGGTGAAAGTTTTTGATGCCAATTTCTTCATTCGAGATCGACGAGTCCAGCCAGGTCTCCGATAAGGTTATTATGTCAAGTTTGTTCATGTTAACAAACTGACGGAGCTCTTCGATATTCTTCACCAAACCTCTAATATTCAAATGAACCATTGTTAAGCCTTTTACCCGCTTGAATTGAGTTGCACCAGGTGTAGCGGGAAATCCAAATTCACTAATTGAAGGATCTTGGTTTCCAGAGTTTGTGGAGTTGTTCTCCTGAAAATAGGAATCATTCAGAGGAGGCAGTAGACATTTCGTGCAAAACCATTCAAAGCTGGTCGAAATTTAGGCCAGTTGATTTTCTTCAGTTTTTTCAGTGATGCACAATTTAGATGAAAATTATGCATGCAGCCTGAGCAGCGAATATGTCGTTGATTTCTTCTCATGACAGAACTACAGATTCCGCACTGCGGTCTTCGCGGTTTTGGCCCTGAATTCAAATTCACAGCGTTTGATAGCAGCAAAAGAGTGGTGAATAGGTATTTGTTCAAAGAGACACAGCTAGAGCTCAAAAGAGTACATGATCGACAGGGGAAAGAATGTGTCTTTCCCTTTTTACTGCCATGTTTAATTTGTAAAATCAACACAAATTCTGACTTGATCATTTGGCTTTGGCACTACCACCATGAGTGCACACCAATCAGTGGGGACAGTTATCTTCTTAATCACATCCAGAGAATCCAATCCAATCTGTCGAGTTCCCTTTTGACTTTGGGCATTAGAGAAACAGCGACCCTACGGGGGTATTGAACTGCATAGGGATGAGCGCCAGGATCCAAATCAATCTTGTACGGTAATGGCATTCGCCAAGTCCCTTAAATAATTGGGGGTAGCTTTGGACTTCATTGATTTGGGCAACTATACCAAGGGCCTCACTGCTTTCTCTTCCGAGTAAGGTTGTTCCACATTTCATGACGTAAATGTCAGATTTGGTTGACTGATCTCCCTTAGAAATAGCCGAGCATTTGATGTACCCTAGGATGGGCAGGGACTTTTGGTCTGGACCCTTGATGTTTTTGCTACAGGAAAGCAGATACTTGTGGTTGAAATACTTTCTATATATGTTATCTGAGATAATGTTTACATCTACTCCAGTGTCTACTTTGAACGTAATCTCAGTATTGTCTACACAAACGTCAACAGTTCAGTTTTTTCATTGGTCTTGCTTTTAAGGATAGCTCCCATAAAAATGCTGTTTTCAAAAGTACCTGGCATTTCATCACTTTGTACTTCATGGACTTTTGAAGAATTTTCAGACAGTTTTAAGGTGTCCTTTCTTGCTGCAGTTATTACAAATAATGTTCTTGGCTGGACACAGTTCACGTTTGTGGAAATCTTTACCACAGAAATAACACTTCTTACAAAACTGTTTTAGCTTCCCTTCTGTTGAGGTCGCAACATACTTTTTCTTTTGATCCTACTTCACTTTAGCTTTTTGTAGCGGTTTGTCTACTCTATTCACTTCTTTATCTTCTGACTCTGTTTTGTCTTTCATTGCTTTCATTGTAAGCTTCGTTACCTCATACAAGTGTGATATTTCCAGGCATTTTTCAAGAGTTAGTCCTTTTTCCGATAGGAGCTTTTGTCTTGTGGTGTTGTCGTGAATTCCCACAATAATCCTGTCCTTTATGAGGGACGAGGTCAGCTCTCCGAACAGGCAATTTTTTGACAAAGCTAAAAGTGCTCCATAGAATCATCAATGCGTTTGCTACGTGCTTGTGAGCGCGTATTAAACACATATCTCTCATATGTTTCGTTAACTACCCCCCTACAAAATTCCGTCATCTTGTTAAGCATGATATCAATGTCATACTTATCTTCTTCGTTTGTCGAAAGACAAACTGTTGTAAACTTTCAGCGCTGAAGGTGAAGAACATGTAAGAAGAGTCGCCGTTCTTCTCCTTTTGGGACGATCCCTCAGTTGCGAAGATATTTCATGATTTTACCAGATTTGTTGAAACATTTCCCGGTCTTTCTTTCGACTAGCGTCATCCTTTAAGATTAGCTTCTCTGGAAACGTAACGTGTTGCAAAATCTTTGGTGTTGGACTGTTAAATTTAGAACACTTCTGTCACCATGTTGTAGTGTGATGGGCAAGCAAGTGACACGATCACAATGGATATAATAAACTGGGTTTATTTGCCGTCATCTTTGTTGACACCATGAGGTCACACGACACAGGGAATACACAGGTCGTCCAAATCTTAAGGAATACATAGGAGGCCCGACATAACAAAAGTATAACATAACTATTCTAGCTACTAACACAAAAGTGTTAGTAGTTCTTCACGTCGCAATCTTTAGGTGGTATTGGGAGTTTTGTTCCAGGAACATCATCTTCAGCCAAAATGACAGCTTCTTTAGAAATGTCGGACATGATTTCAAAGATCTAAAGACGCTAACAGCGGGAACTAGAAAAATTTCGTGATGTTGTGAACTACTGATCGCGTGTATGGCTGGTATTTTTATATCTCTGTTTGCTCTTGCCGTGCGTTTGTTCGCATATGACACCCAAGGTGCTTTGCCAACATTTTAGTGACGTAGACAGTACGGTACGCTAAACAGTAGTGGTGTGGTGTATAGTGAGGTGGTGTGGTGTGGTGGTAGCTTAGTGTGGTGTGTAGTGAGGTGGTGTGGTGGTGTGGTGGTGTGGTGTGGTGTGTAGTGAGGTGGTGTGGTGTCTTGTGGTGTGTAGTGAGGTGGTGTGTGGTGTGGTGTGTAGTGAGGTGATGTGTAGTGGTGTGGTGTGGTGTGTTGTGGTGTGGTGTGCAGTGAGGTGGTGTGTAGTGGTGTGGTGTGGTGTGCAGTGAGGTGGTGTGTAGTGGTGTGGTGTGGTGTGGTAGTGTGGTGTGTAGTGTGTAGTGAGGTGATGTGGTGTGGTGTGGTTTGTGGTGTGTGTGGTGTGTAGTGAGGTGGTGTGGTGTGGTGTGGTGTGCTGCAGTGAGGTGGTGTGTAGTGGTGTGGTGTGGTGTGGTGTGTAATGAGGTGGTGTGTGGTGGTGTGGTGTGGTATGTAGTGAGTTGGTTTAATGAGGTGGTGTGGTGTGCGGTGTGGTTTGATGTGGTATTTGGTGTGCTGTGCTGTGGTGTGTGGTGTGGTGTGTATTGGTGGTATGTGGTTTAGTATGTGGTGTGTAGTGAGGTGGTGTAGTGTTGTGTCTGGTGGTGTGGTCTGCGATGATGTGTGTTGTGTGATGTGATTGTGTGTTACTTGGTGTGGTATGGTGTAGTGTTGGGTGGTGTGGTGTTATGCTTTGCTGTGCTGTGTTCCGATGTGTCGAGAATAGTTGATGCTGTACTGAACTGTGTTGTGTATTTTGTGTTGAGTTGTGCTTCGCTGTTTTCCTGTGTATACGCTGCTTGACCAGTGATTCACGACGTGTGTTGGCTGTGCTGTATCTTTCCAGCTTTTCCCGTGCTTTCTCTTTCAAAATTGTGACTTGGGAGTACAAACGAGTACCTTATTTGAAGAGATACTTTTGTATGCTTCTCTCAGGGTTGAAGTTACTACAGCCTGATCGAGTTAATCACGATGTCAGGTTCTGGTTGTAAACAGAAGGCTATGTTTGTCCAAAGAAGAGAGTGCTTCTCGCCACGGCGTGATCTCCCTGACATGCCATGGGCCAAAGTGGGGGCGTGGTTTGTGGGTCCAAAGGCAGGGAATGGAACAATTTACAAGGAGATGGTGTTGAAATCACTGGATACTCATCTTGAGTTCCGTAAGAACTACTTCCCATCTGATCCGGATTACGTTACTGAAGATATAAAAGAAAGCCCAGCGTACAAGAAAGAGATTAAGAAACTTCAGGATGAACTGGACACCATGCGCGAGGAAATGAATAATTCTGTTCCATACTTCACTCCACGGTACAAGGTAGGCAAATGCTGAGGGGAGACCAGAAGGAGACGGATCATTTGATATATTGTGAGGTGCGGGGGGGG
>JAOBYH010551035.1:4602-14762 GCA_025403525.1 Umimayanthus kanabou | reverse complement strand
CGGGGGAGCTTATATTCGGGGGGGGGGAAGGTTATATTCGGGGATCTTATAACCGGAGGAAATTTTGCGTCTCAAAAATGTTTAACATTGAAGAAGAACGGCCATTTTAACTGTCTTCAAAGTCTGAAACAATAACCAATCGTGATAACAGTGTGTGAACACAATCGGGCAAGCAGCTCGAAATAAACAGTGGATAAAATCAATTCAAGGTTATGTTTTGGTTTCCAAGACCGGAAGGAATTTTACATCTCAGATTTGAGGGGAGCCTATATTAAATTCAGGGAGGCTTAATGATCTTTATTACAAAATCAATAGGCACCAAACGTGCAGATCTACAATGAGAAAGATACAATGGTTGGTGGCAGCTGTAAGAGGAGGGGTCTTAATTTCTCTTGAGGGCGCTTTTAACCTCAAATGTTCTTAAAAGTGCTCTTATTACTGTAATCTTTATATTTTGAATCTGTTTAGCTCAGCACCAGGCGTGTATCTGCCTATAAGCCAGGTAAGCACTGGCTTGCAAGTATTCTTTTTATATAAATATATATGGACCCGCGGTTAATTAAACATGGGTCCAAGTTGAAGTCGGTTGGCTGCTTCCTATACATCAAATACGAAAATTCCCGATCATAAAGCTTGTATTCTACTATACTAAACTTTCTTTTTCAATTTGTGCTTCCTGGCGTATAGGCAAAAACTGGTGAGAAACGCGCCTGAGTATTGTATTGGGGGCCGAAATGCATCTGTACACGGTCAAATGGCAGTTTTGAACACCTTCGGCTGACCTTCTGTTATGTTCACATGTACTCAAATGTAAATATTGCTTTGTAAGCAAGACTTGAGATGGTTATAATTGTAAAATTACTATAAACCCAGAAAGTGAATAACACTTTTCGCGCGCTCTGATTGGTCAAAAAAAGTAAATATTCATCCATATTCACTTTTTAGCATGCGGGAAACAGGACAAAATTGTCCGCGCTTTTTTTGAACTTATTGAGATGAAAATAAATTATACTAAGACATTTATTCCCTCAGTGTCGGCGCCCAGTAAAAAATATCCACCTCACCGCTTCGCGGCTCGGTAGAATATATTTCACTTCGGGGAATAATTGTTTTTGTTTAAAAATAAACGACTTAGCTTGTATAGGAATCTTAGTTCACATGCCAGTTATGGACTGAATTCCACAGATAAATCGGGACTAGTTTGAATCTACATATGTCTGAGCATGAAGTAGACGACCGCGAGAAACTGGTAGTTTTAAAGCTTTGTTCATACGAAAGTGATAGAGAAAAACCACGAGCAAGTTATTTTTATACACCTTGCTAAAAGAAAATACCGACGGAATCTGTATTACTAAAAGAATGAGTTTCAAAGATCGATCTGTCTAGAGTACTGAACCTTCTCGTATTGTCCAGCAACGAGCAACTACTTGGCTTTTACATGTATGTTTTAACGTCATCAAATCTTTGGTGAGAAAAAAAATAGTAAAATAGTTTATTTAAATGTCTAAGATACTTTCAGTTAAGTATATTTTGAATCTGTCTCTTAGTTTTGTCAAATAATATTCACAGTACCGGCTTATATTTTTAAAATGTTGCAAACACTTAACTTTAGTCTATTTTTGAAGAAAACCATTTCCTGAGGGAAAATAAATTAAAGCACAATAAAATATTCAGCATTGGTGTAAAATCATCCTAGCTTGTAAGACTTGCTTCACGCGAAAACTGATGAGTTTTTAATGAAAGAATATAAAATAAGTTGGGGCAATTGAGAGCTTTTGTGGTAAACCGTGATAAACTCAAAATTGCGAATATGATTATCGACAAAAACTGAATAGATCTTGTACAAATTCTGCAACTAAAAAATTGAAAACGAGTTGGTTATCAAAGCAACTTCATAAGAAACAATTAGGTCACAAAGAGTGGTTTGGAACTACTTAACTGAGAAAACGTGCACTGACTTTGTTCCCATAAAATCTTTGTAACTGGATAAAATGTTAATGGTAGGAATTTAGAAGGCTGTGATAACATCAATTTACCCTTCATTTCTTTCGAGTGCAGTCCCCAGTGCAGTAAAATTTGGCTTTTTCTTTTTTGTAAAAACCTTTTACGAGAACGTTGAGTCTGAAAAAAGGCCAACATTTAAGAACGTGCTAAAAACTTACCTCAGGTTGTGACTTAGAAAGTCGGGCGTTATTTTTAAAAAAAGATTGAAAAAGGAATACTAAACATCGTGACAGAACAGTGCAGTTTCATAAACAGGCGATTGCAAAGCATTGGGTACATAATATAACTGAGTTAGATGTTGGGAACAGCCTTTGAATGTGTACCGACACAGTGATTACGAAAGTTTATCGTCGGCCCCACAAGATGGACGTCAATATAAAAAAATAAAAAAAGTACATACTTAATTGAGATTCTTCAAGATGTTCTGAAAGTGCTTCGATATGAATATATGATATATTGTGGTCGAAAAAAAAGATGCATGTAAGTTTGCCCTACTGAAACCGACAACATACAAAATTAGCACGCGACTAAATTATTCATGTTAAAGATCATTCAAATGATACATAATTTATTTGCCGCCAAGTGGATTAGAACTCCAACATATAAAACAGTTTCTTAAATACAATTTTTTACAGTTTATGAAGACCATACATATATTAACAGTTGAAACCAAGTTTGTCTGACACTAATTTTATCTTGCATTAGTTATATTTTAAAATAATTTTAATTTTTTTTCCAGCACGTGTTGTTGAAGTTTGTATATTGATCATTACAACAACCTAACGGTAATTTTCAGGAAAAAACCCAGCCTTACAATTGGAAAAAAATAAAATAAAAATAAAAATGATTAAAACTGAAAACAAGCAACACACCGGAAAAGATATATTTAGACATGATAGTTTTAATAGCATTTTTTAAAATAGAATATATTTTTAAAATGCACCCATTACTTTTATCCCACGCAACTGCAACAGTACACGCCTTTTTTTTTTTTTTTAATAAGAACCAGTAAATTTCGGCCGAGGCTCATTGTTCTTAAGTTTTTGCACAATTTGAGCCTCAATTGTTCTTAAATTGTTCTTGTTTCCATCATGTATATACACTACGGCACTGTCATAAAACACGTGCGGCATAGTTTGCTCACTCAGTGTTTCTAACTGCAGAAAGACCAGCAATGAAACGCCATGACGTGATGTGTTGTGTTTTTCAATAAAAATTTGCAGTTACATTTGCATCTGAAGCCGATCAGCCTCGATTGTTCTTAGCCTTGTTCTTAATTTTTGGGCAAATTTGAGCCTCGTTGTTCTTATAAAATTGTTCTTATAAAACAAAAAGCGTGTATCTCGTTCATAGTAACCTTTAAGAACAGCTTTATTTACGAAGTGTAATAGGTTTTCATATATTATAGCTATTGTTAAACTAACAGATAAAATGGACACAACTATATATATAATCGTTTATCTCAGTTAAACTTTTAGAGAACTGAAAACTGAAGAGCCGACGTTATTGCTTGCTCACTACATGTTGCTACACAATGCAATACAAATATCTTTATTTGGTACTATTTCTAACAGTTTTTTTAATAAAGAGAAGAAATACAATAGACAGAAATGATAGTACATAGCTAACTGCAATAACCAGAGGCTACACAGGAGGATTGAGGTTTACACTACTGGCGCACTACTGTCCACACTAATGTCACAGCGGTGACAATTGCCACTATAGTGACATCGGTGGTAGTGACAGTATTGTGACAGCAGTGTACTTATAACTGTGCTGTGACAGCAGTAACCTGGATAGCACTGTGACAGCGATGGCAGCAACATTAGTGTGTCAGCGATGTAAACTGACAAAGCTGCAACAACGATAACAATTACAACGCTGTAACATTACTGTGCACACTAGTGTGGCAGTGCTGTGACAGCCGTGACACTGACAGCGCTGTAATAGCGATGACAACTGATAGCGCTGTGACAGCGATGTTCACATTACTGTGACAGCGATGTGCACATCACTGTGAAAGTAGTAGCAACTGACAGTGCCGTCACAGCATTGTCAGTTGCCATCGCTGTCACACTAATGTGCACATCGTTATCTCAGCACTGTCACTACCACTGCTGTCCCAGCGCTGTCACTGTCAGCGCTGTAACATTATTATCAGCACCATCGCTGTCACAACGCTGTGCTCGTTTTTGCTGCCACAGCGCTGTGCTCGTTTTCGCTGTCACAACGCTGTGCACATCGGTGTCTTACCGCTGTGGAATTCCTCCTGTGTATTAGCACTGAGACGTGATGTCATTTTGTAGTGCAGGCACTCGAACATTTAATAACTGTATTCAGTCACCCTAAGAGAGAAAGCGGTCAAAACTATTCAAGAACCAGTGGTTACCCCAAGTCGGTCATTGTTTTCCTTCGCAGGAGGAACCTCTAAATGTATTATGAAAGTAACGTTTGATCAGAAATATTGTTACAAAATAACAGTTTAAGTTTTGCTCGTTTGAGATTTTTCCAGTACATTTACCCATATCGAAGTGGGGTACTGGTGAGAGTTCAGCCTGCTTGACTGGACTACCTTTCTGAAACCACAAACTAATTCAGATTTTAAAACCAATCGCGCGCTGAAACGTTTATATTACTTCTAGTTGTTGGGTGCTCAAACAGAATTGCGGCCAAGCATTAATTAGTAAGTAACCGCCTTGTTCTCTTCGCAGTGTGCTTCATTAGCCAATCAGGTGCACCAAGAACCACAACATTTGTAAATCCAGGGATGTAAATCAAACACTACGTTTTAGAGAACCTGCAAAACCTGTTTCGAAATGGCAGGTGTCAATAAAACGAGAAAAAGACTGAAGGTGTATTTACTTATGCACGTTACCGTGGTAACCACGAAACTCTAGTATTGGTCAACTAAATAATTAGGTTATAAAATTTGTACTTGTTTTGTTGTTTTTGTCGGCCAAAATATCACTGAGCTGATTGTAGTTATTATTACTTCCAGAACACCATACTTTTTTTCTTGAAGTCTCTAAAATCGTAGCAGTATAGATTACAATTCAATTGTTATCGTGTTTGTTTCAGTTAGAAAATTGGTTTATTTCGTGCTAAAACCCCTCTCTGTATTTATAGCTACCGATGTAAACTGGCGACACCCGGTGTTTCATCTGCAAGTCCCTGCCGTTATTTTAGATTTCTGATTAATTAGCAAAAACATTGACAAATACGAAAAGAAAACGGGCTGCGTTGTGAACTAAGAAAACATACATCACTTCAAAAATGGTTGACATCACTTGCAACTCGAATATTTTTACTGTACAAAACGTTTTTCATGATGGAAGCTTCAATAATTACTTTATACCAAATTCATTTTGTTCTGTTATTTTTCACTGATTGTTGAACGTCTGTAGTGGTTTGCGTTTGAAAAACATTTCAAGTTTGTTTTTGCAATACCATTATGGAACTGAATGTACTTGAATTATTTATTCAATTGCATGAGAAAAAACTGCCGCAAGTTATTTTTCGCAAAACCATTAGTGTGCTTGTAAAGAACAACTATGGCTCCTTCTATACCAAAGAGCTGAGTTTTAAATTATGCAATAAAAAACATGAAAACATTTTAAGATTTCTACATGCAAGTGGTTTGCGAGTTGTTACGCAGTACTTAAAAATTCTCCCAGCACGGCTGCTCAACCCAGGATGTCATATTCAAAAAATAGGATGGTAAAAGCTAAAAGTCATTAACCTGCTACTAAGGTATTACTGCATATGCGATTGCGCTGGTCAGGTGGTGCATTCTAGTTTCAAACAGAAAATTCACATGAATATTTAAAGTTGCCTACGGAGTTTTCACAAATTGAAGTAAGTGAAACGGCTCTAGTTATTCTGCAAAGAACTAAGCATATTCACTACTGAAAATGAGACAAATGTTATCTTGTCTTGTGCTGTAGGGTAGAAACTAAACTCTAATACGTCATATATCTGTTTGTTTCAATCAACAGGGACTGTTACCTATACAATGATGAGTTTTTCTACCTGCAAGTAATCGGTAGCCGCTGGCAGATTATTGCACTTTGAACTAAGAACTTGGCCGATAAGAAAGTTATCTGCTATTCAAGAGTCAACCATATGCAGTACTGCTTGTCACCGATACCTTTATTAAACCAAGTGCTGGTGAACTGTGAAAAGAACTTCGATAGCTAGAGTGGATACCTTACGCAATCTTCAAAACAGTCAGTTTTGGACAGAAAAACACTGAGAATTTGTTCGCACTGCTTCTGAATCTGTCTCTTGCGCCTGCAAGGCAATAGTTTGTTTTCTTTATAATAAGAGCGTGTTTTCCGACAGAAGAAACATACACTCCAACTGTTTGAACAGCTATGGAATCAACAACAGCTAACTACACACCGGGTAACAGCACTCAGCAAACCACGGACTCTATTGAAGATAGTACAACAAAAATCCAGATTGTGTTATATTCTGTCATCTTTGTATTGAGCATTTGTGGAAATGGCGCCATGTTGCTTGTTCTGCGCAAACGATTTCGGCTTAGGTCTTCCAACGATCTTCTTCTACTAAACATGGTGATCTCAGAGGCGGCCGTGGTTGGCATATGCGTTCCATTTGATCTGATTTTGCTCCAAAATGGTGGCAAATGGATTTTCGGAAGAATAATGTGCAGAATCATTTGGCCACTGCAAACATTGCCGTATGGCGTCTTGGTGTGGACACTGATGTTCATAAGTATACAGAGGTTTGAAGTTGTTGCGTTCCCATTGAAGAAGCAATCCAAACCACGGAAGTGTATTGTGGTCGTGGTGTCGACCTGGTTGTTCTCATTACTATCAGTGACGCCATACGCGGCGGTGTTGGAGCTGAAAGATGGAGGTTGCGAGGAAACTTGGGGGATAAAACCCAGAAGGGCTTACACCGTGGCACTGTTCGTTACACAGTACGCTATTCCCTTGGTTATCATTGCAGTCTGTTACACTGTTATTGGCTTCAAGATGCAGGAAACAAGTAAGAGGGTACAGCAACACATTACTGGGAGGAACAAGGCGCTATCAAGGCGTTCAAAGCGCCAAAGAATGCTTGTACGAATGATCGCACTGTTCGTGGTTGTCTTTGCGATCTGCATGCTGCCGCACCATGTTGTGTGGTTGTTAAATGATTTTGGAGTCATTCTGAAATACAGAGAACATATTTTTACTTTCGCTTATGTGTTTACCTTTACCAGCACATTAGCGAATCCTGTGATCTACTTCACTCACAACTCTGGATTTAAGAAAGATTTAATGAGTATATTGTGTCCCTGCGTGTACGGTTCTACGCCTAACAAGAGCATCATGACGTATATGTCTACGTCACAGATCTCTGCAGGGGTTTAGCCGAAAACGTCGTTATACGTTCCTACAGCGAGGGATAGACTCCACCTACATTTTGTGCGACAAGAAGCAAAAGATATTTGATATTCCATATACATTTAAGAGAAACTTGGCGAAAGACTATCGATGCGAAAGAGCAACTCCTTTGGTATCAAAGATCTTCATATCGTTACCCTCCAGGTCCTCCCCCCCCCGTTTAAACTCATTTGTCTCATTAACAGTAAGAAAAGTTGAGCATTTCTACTTTACGCGAGGCTATATTTGGCAAAAGGTCCTCGATGTTAATCCCAAAGTCTTCCTTAGGTCTTAGACATAAGCACCCATATTCATTTACAAATTGTCCTATAGATTTTCACTGTGGAATAGAACACAGTTTAGTTTCTAACTCCACCAGGAAAGCTGTAGCAAAACTTCAACCCGTGTGTAACGTCCAAGAATGAGTGCAGTCCATGCAATTTAAAGTTAAAGAAACAAAAAAATATAGCATATATGTAAACTTCTAGAAACACAATTGCAAAATACATGTTTTTGTTAAACCTTGAATCTGCTCTATGCAGTATATATTCATAGATAACTATAGTATAATTTGCTAAAATATTGTGAACGTGTTACGTTTTGTATTAACATGATCTCAAGGAAGATTTAAGGTGCAGCTGGGAAAGCAGTGGTTTCTGTGACATCTTCATTTGTAATTGTTTTTTAAATGGATGCATAATTATTCTAAATTTTTGTGTTTTAACACGAATGATTGTACATTGTAAACTTTGTAACGGTAATCACTGTATATAGCTTTTAATGTTGCCGAAGGAATCGCGTGTCATTTAGTGCCACAAAACAATGATCAGTGAATCCTAAAATTAAAATTTTCATGTACAATAATTTTAAAAAGGGCTAATTAGTGCCTCTGAAATTGTTTGACCCGGAGTCTCTGAGGGTGTTCTTCTTTTTGTTTGTCCCTCTCCAAGGGCAGCTAAATAACTTACCATGCATGGACACATTCGTGTCCCCTTGTAGTTTCTGGTTTTTGTGCAGTGACTCCGACCAGGTTTGTCGTCCTCAAAATTTGGGTTCTGTCGTTAAGGTCACTAGTATTGATGCCTCTCAGTGCACGGGCTCCCATCGATGAGATCTCTCCAAAAAGGTTGAATTTTTTAAAATATTTTGCAACTAAAACAAAACGGTGATTTAGAGCCGAAACTTACTGACAATGCGTGTCTTATAAATTTTGGTTCTTTTTGGTGAACACATTGTCAAGTTTCGTTACTTCAAAAATTTTCGTTGTAAAAAGTTGATAGAAAAAAAAAATTTGAGAAACTAAGCACCTGAAATGTGCTAGTTTATTTCCGACATTTGTCCTTGAAGATTAGATTGGGCCGTTTGTATGGTTAGTGAAGGATAAGCATGGGTTATTAAAAATGTTAGTACATAATCACGCTTGTTCTCTTGTTTTGTTTAGTTGCTGCATTTTGTAACTTATATGAGGATTATGTAATTAAAAAATCTAATTGAATATGCTATTGGTTCCATTGTTCCATTTTGTGCCAGTTAGCAGATTTTACAGCTGAACTAATTAAGGGACTAGAAAATTGGCTTAATGTAGGATACTGGAATATGGCCGCCTTTTAAGCCACAGTTGCGAGGTCGAGCTATGAGATCGTGGTGCGCCAAGAAATATGATAAAGCAATTTCGGTGCCATATGTTTTGACATGCTATATTGGTACAAGAATTAGTAAATGCTTAGAAACGGCAAAAAAAAAAACTGTTTGAAGTACATAGAAGAAAAACGGTATCTCAGACTTGTCAGTAATTAAGGACAACTATGTTTCGTTAAGTTATAAATTTTGTAGACAAGCTCCATTTTAGTCAGTAAATATATCAAATGTCAGACGATTTTGAAAGAGGCGGTTTTCAGAGAAATCATCATAGTCATTATTATCATAATTATTATAATTATCTTCATTATCATAATCAAAGCTATCATGCATGCTGATCGTGGTTCTTTGGATCTGACTGCATTGTACCCAACGGGTTGCCGGTTGGATTTCATCAAACATAGATATGTCCAACTAGTGTCTCGTTATTTTAAAAGATATGTCATTTGATGGCAACAATGAAGGTGGAGACGAAGGTAAAAGTGAAGGTGAAGTTGAAAGTAAAGGTGAAGATGAAGGTGAAAGTAAAGGTAAAGATGAAGGAGGAGATAGAGGTAAAAGCGAAGGTGAACTAGTGAAGGTGAAGGTGAAGATGAAGATGGAGGTAGAGCTGCAAGTAAAGGTGAAGATGAAGATGAAGATTAAGGTGGAGGTGAAAGTAAAGATGGAGATGAAAGTAAAGGTGAAGGTGAAGGTGAAAGTAAAGGTGAAGGTGAAGATGGAGGTGAAGGTGAAGATGAAGGTGAAGGTGAAGATGGAGGTGAAGATGAAGGTGAAGATGGAGGTGAAGGTGAAGATGAAGGTGAAGATGGAGTGAAGATGAAGGTGAAAGTAAAGGTGAAGGTGAAGATGGAGGTGGAGGTGAAGGTGAAGATGAAGATGAAGGTGAAAGTAAAGGCGAAGGTGAAGATGAAGGTGAAATTTAAGGTGAAGGTGAAGATGAAGGTGAAAGATGAAGGCCGGAAAATGAAGGTGAAAGAAAAAGGTGAAGGTGAAGATGAAAGTGAAAGTAAAGGTGAAGGTAAAGGTAAAGGTAAAGGTGAAGGTGAAGGTAAAGGTAAAGGTAAAGGTAAAGGTAAAGGTAAAGGTGAAGGTGAAGGTGAAGGTAAAAATGAAGTTGAAGGT
>JAOBYH010548813.1:0-12500 GCA_025403525.1 Umimayanthus kanabou | reverse complement strand
AGTGGATGTATTTTGGAATTAGTGGATGTATTTTGGAATTAGTGGATGTATTTTGGAATTAGTGGATGTATTTTGGAATTAGTGGATGTATTTTGGATTTAAGATATATTATACTTATGAAGCAAAATCAGTAAACAATAGCGTTAACTGTTTTCCATCTATAAACTCAGTGTTTTACCATTTCTTTTTCATTCAATCCTCCAATTGCTGATATAAATAACGATAGCTTGACCGTTGTAGCGGCACCTGCAAAAGTAAAATGAAGGTTATTTAAGCTACAATTCTATTCAGCTGCGGTATCCGTTCGAAATTCAACAACACAAACCGGAGTAAACTGCAGATTAAGTGATTGTCTTTCCCTGTAGTGTAGTAGCTAATCATGCTCCAAGTTGATGTTTTCAAAATTTGAGTCATGTTTTGTTGTTTAAAAAACATGTATCAATGAACACTGATCTGTATAACTTTGTAGCTTCATATTAAGTAAGGTGTAGTGACATATTGCACTGCCCAAGCGAAGACAATCTTCTCTTGACACTTCTTAGTTATATGGGCAAGTACTCTGTTTGTACTAGGCTGGTTTAGACTAGAATTCCAAGTGCACTCCAAGTACGCTTACCGGCTCAAAGTGCACTTGAGGTCGACTTAAGATGGACTTGAGAAAAATCAGTCCCGTTCGCACTTGGGAAAGCACATACCACTTTGTATGCACTTTGTGATTATAAACCTGTGAATCACTTTTCGCGCGAAACAAGCAAGGTTGATTTGGCTATTTTCTGATTGGTCAAATGCTGTCTAAGTGCGCACGCAAGTGTGTTTTCAACCGCACTTGAAGTGCTCTTCGGCTTCTTTGATGTCGATATGATCCCACAGCAACCGGCGAAGGAGAACTGAGGTGCACTTGAGAGTAACAATTTTTGCCGATCACACTCCAAGTACTTCAAATGCATTTGCGGTCTCTAGTAGGCCCTAGTGTGAACCGGCCTACTGTGTCAATATCATCAGCTATGCAGAAATATTTGTAGGCTCGTGCCATCTGCCTCATCATTACTCACAATTGTTTTCGTCTACTCATTAACAGATTAAAGGGAATGGAGCCAAATGCAGCACAAGCTCGCGTTTTACAACTGGTTGAGAAGGCATGTGACAGGTTTCATCAACTGTATAGCAAACTAAGTGCGATTAGATAAAATATGTAATCTGTGAAAAATCCCACAGGTTCTCTATAATAAATTATTATCATTTCTTTAGCAAGTTAGTGGTAATATACTTATTAAGTTTATTTTTATAAAAAATGTATTTAAAAAGATAAAATAGGAAAAGAAACTTAGAAATATACAATTATGTAAAAACAGAAGTCTCATATATATTTGTAAATATTTTCTTATATGGTCAGATGACCGGCTCTTGGTAGAGACGAGTTTGAGCGGCTAAAGCTTACTGGTTACCCCCTCACTTCCGTAATTACCATCTCAATTACCCACGACCAGTTCCCATCCGGCCTTGTAGCTCAGTTGGTAGAGCAATAAGGATGTTTAAATACCACTTCAACTTACTACCACTATATATTGTTCTCGAGAGACCACTCTTGCAATTAAGGTTATCGGAAAGAACGTACCTCACAGGCGAAACAATTACTCCTTCCTGTTTTTGTAAGAACGTCTAATTTCTTGGCTGAGCCTAAATGTACCTAATTTTTTCAACATACAAGCCTCAAATGTTCTTAAAAGTGTTCGTGATATTTCTGGAATTGTGTTTGTCTGTATACATTCAAAAGGCAATCCCCAACATATAACTCAGTTCATTTATGTACGCAAATGCATTGCTGACACATTTGCCTAATCGTTTGCGTGGTTACAAAATCAAATGTGAAAATGTACTGTTCTCTCACGAGTGGTAACAGTTTTCCCTTTTATTTTCACAATTTATAGAAATAAAATTTATTTTCTTATTCTCAACCTGAGCTATATGTTCTTAGCATGTTCTTCATTTTGGGTACCTTTCCGCCTCGATGTCAAGTTCTTATGAATTAATGAAACATGAGGTTTCTTATGTCTACAAAACAGAGTGTACTGAAGTAATGGGCAGATCTTTGTATACAGTAAACTGTAACACTTATCTCTTGCCGGCAGATTTGCTATTTCTGTAGCTTCGTCTTTTAAAGGGGCAAGTGTGGAAGATTGAATCGAAATCTAGTTTTCCGGATATCAATGAACGCAGCGCACTACTTTTGAAGTGTGTTTTGACTCACCTTCAAAGTTTGGTCTGAATCTCTTGTCATAATTACCCTGTTCGAGCATGGATCGCAGGACCCTTGAACCATTGTTACTGTTGGCATCAGAAGAACTAAAATGATAAGAATGTTCAGTTTATCTAGACACAACATACATGTATAATGGAGAGAGTGAAAAAGATTTATTTTGAAAATATTGCAGTCCATATGACTTAAGTTAGCGCGCACGGTTTTTCAATCATGCGTTTTGTATGGAAGCCGAGTATTTCACTTAAAGCATAGCACAATTTTGTTTGTAATTTTTAAAAAGCTTTTGTACCGCCTTTGCCATGGCGTTCGCGTTTGTGCATATATGACAAGAGTTACTTGAATTTCCATAAAGAAAGATAGTCCTCCCGAATTAAATATTTACTATGACGTTGTAAAGGACACGTTGAAGAGCTGTTGTGCTGTCAAATAGACTTCAATCAAACGATTTTTTTTCATTCATTCAAACGATTAAGTTACAATGTCATTGTCATTCACTTCTGAGGGGAAAAAAGCTAAAATGTAAACTCTTCATTCAAGAGTTTTCACTAAACCACAAAATGAGTTTGAAAGCTTTCAAATTCGAGTTCACTTTAATTCATTCAAACTATCAAGCTGCAATGTCACTATCATTCACTACTTGAATTTATTATTCCATTCAAGGGTTAAAACTGACTGACTAAAACACTAAACTAATTCGAATTCTTTAAAATCTGAATTCTTTATTTAATTAATTAATTCATTCATTCAAAACTATCCAGCTGCAGTATCACAAGCGGTCATTTTGAAAAGAATAAATTTTATCTATGAACTTTGTACGTTACACAAAAACAGTTGTTTTCTCAAACAAACCATTTTCATTTCTTCAAAATGCGACGTCTTCTATCAACAAATATTTACACATAAAACCAACCTGCTTGACGCAGCTAAAACCCCGCTGTTAGTTCCTCCATCACAAATTGTTAGTAACAGAATAAATAAGCTTCCATTCTGTAGTAAACTACCCGCCATTTTGGCTCGATACCTGATTCCCTTTTTACAGAACATCTGGCATTCTGGGCTTTTTTCTGCTAAAAAAGAAAAGTACTTTGTATAATAAGCGTTTTAGTACAATTATAAACGGAATAAGAGTGGTTCACATTCTAATCGAAATTTCATAATGTCCCTCCTCCCCAATAATCGAAATGGAGAAAACATTACAAAAATTGAAGAGTTTAAATTGACCAATTTAGTGAAGTAATTTCAACTTCACCTTATCACAAATTAAAATCATTGTGGTGCCTTGGTGATAATGTGGCTAACCACCACATAAATTTTAAAAAATCGCCGAAAATATTTCACAGCGAGTCCGCGAGGACTTGTTCGGTAATAACAACATTTCTTCATCTAGCTATCTAATTGCATTGTCATAGCTACTTAAAGTTGGCGAGAACAAGTTTAGGCCGGAAAAAAAACACACAATAAGATTAACTTTATGGTGAAATCGAAACCTACCAATAATAAACTCGGTGTTGCTTCGGCTTAGTTACTCTCTAATAGCAGCATGAGCTTCGTCTCCCTCAAAGAAATTCTGATTCCTTTAGTTTTAATTCGTCGTAAACATTTTCTGTGGGTAGTTTGTTAAAGAATCACTAAGATGTTTTTCGTGACGAAGCCCTCAGTGATTTAAACTTCGTCTGGCAATGCTGTGTTCTTCTTTATGCTAAATGTTTATGAGCTATGGTTAAAAAACAGTTCTCGTTATTATTGGCAAGTAACATTTCGTTAAGAAATTAATGTTATGATGCAGAGCTCCAGTAGCGAACCAACAATAGTTGCCTATTGCCTCTCAGGCTAAGAAACCACTCGCTTGTGAATGATATGCAAATTACCAGTAGCATAATTAAAACACAATAAAAACAAAAATCTAGTCTTACTTTGTTTTAAGTGGGCAAACAAAAAACTCGTTTCCACGCACAGCTGGCTCCATGTTGAATTCTAATTGACGAAAATTTGGCTTCGCTAATCATGGTGAAAATTGAGATTTTTATTAAACTTAAAAAGATAAGAAGCTATGTTTCCTGTTGTTACAAAAGTAGTTTTGAACAATTGAAAGATATTTTCTTTAAAATAAATCTATTTAGTGGTTGTCTTTCTGATGGATGACTAAAAACTCGGAGCAACTTTTAATTAATTATCAATCATCAATCAAGTCGGTACAGCTAGAAATCTGTAGGATATTCATTAAGGTTAACGCCAAAGTGCAGGAGGTTGTTTTTATTTTTTTCTTAATTTAACGACCCGACAACTTACTAAATGGTCTTGGTCAGTTATCTACGGTATTTTTATTAAAACAGTTCTTTATGGTAGGCCGGCATTATGTCTTGATTTGTCCAGCTTGATTTGTCGCGGTTGGTGAAAAACTCAACATCGGATATCGGCAATATTACTACTTCAGTTCCTATGCTAATATTGATTCTGGGATAATTATACAAAATTTAAAGAGTTTCTTACCGGAAGCATTTTCCTGTGTTTAAAAATATCAAAAAAATGAATTGGCAATTATCATCCCTAAAACTGATTTCAGTCAATCAGAAAATAGGTCCAACCAGTCGATCCTTCAGCGAAGTCAAGCCGTTGTCTAGACTGCATACGTGCAGTTTCTTCAAGCTTTATATTCTCAAAACTGAGTAAAAACAAAGACAAATCATGAAAAATTGCAAACGAACACGTTGCGGAGCCGCGACGATCATGCTTGGGTGTATAAAAAGGAAAAGACTTGCTCACCGCCCTAGTGTTTATCTATGAAGTTTGCTCCTCATTTAAAACGTTGCGGGGAGTTTTGCTTTAATCCATGAGGCCTCCAAACATTTTCTGAAAAACTGATGAGTTTCCCACAAAATCTGTCGCCTGCTGTTTTAATATTCTATTTCCTGACCCTGTATAGGAATATCATGTTGTGTTTTGACACAGACACAGAGGCAGAGACAGAGACAGAGATAGACGCAGACACAGAAAGACACACACATGCATACATATACAAAGTGATTGCTACTTCTTGTCAGAAGAATGTCATCTCTTCATTTGATCACTGCACGACCATGTGCACGCAGGTGACTTTTCAACCCAGCTACATTTTGCATGTACGTTCGCGGATGTGACACTTGAACTTTCCGTTGTTTGAAGTTACCGGCTGAGAAACATCTTTGTGTATCTTGGAGTGCCTAGTCAAACCGGCGCCAGCCGATTTGCATACTATAAAGCCACATGTAGAACAGACGTGTTTTGTCGGACGAGCAGACAGAGCCTCCTCGTAAACGGCTTCGTTGTACCTCTGCCCATGCGATTTGAGGAGATTTGTCATACCTGCCTTTGATAGGAGAAAACGTCCACACACGCTACGCTTCAGCTCATGCAGGACATCAGTAGGTACATCACTATCACCTTGTATTCGGAGTGCACGCTTCAATGCAGCGTGCTCCACCCGCTTTCGTTCGAAATTGCTACATCTTTCCCTGCTGAGTATCCTCCAGAACGCACGGTTTTCGGTACATTCATGCTGCATGCATGCATTCATGCATCCATACCTACCTACCTACCTACCTACCTACCTACCTACCTACCTACCTACCTACCTACCTACCTACCTACTTCCCTGCCTACCTACCTACCTATCTACCTACCTATAGTTACCTACCTACATACGCTACATTCATACATACATATATACATATATACATACATACATACATACATACATACATACACTGTTAATATAAAGTAGTGTTAATTCGGTTGTGTTTTTGTAAAAGACGATTGAGATATATATAATGTTATATAGTTGATGGCAGAAGAAGATGGTTTACCGCCGTTTTCTATGAATATTATTCTATGATTTCTGGGCACATAACCTAAAAACAAACGAGTTATATAAACTAGTGAGCGACGAAAAGTCATAGAAAAGTATGGTATTGTGTGATTGTTATAATTTTACTCCATTCACTTCTTATGTGGCGTATAACCTTTTGTTAAATTAGTTTTCTGGTTTTTTTTTAAAAAAGATGTGTATAAGTTTTTATCTTATCAAAGCCATGTTATGATTTTCCTAGCTTTTCAATAACTTGAATCCTTAACTGTCGAAGCTGAAAAAAAGCTAGCAACTTTTTCTTAGCTCCATGCAAAATCCAGCTTTTGTGACATACTTTTTCGGTTTCGCCACTTTAAAATTTCTTTTCTTTCATGCTTCAGTTCTCAGTTCATTTTCAAAAAGGAGTTGGTTGACTTTTTGTAAGTTACAGTTATGTATTACA
The DNA here is from genome assembly GCA_025403525.1 of Umimayanthus kanabou. Taxonomy (NCBI): domain Eukaryota; kingdom Metazoa; phylum Cnidaria; class Anthozoa; order Zoantharia; family Parazoanthidae; genus Umimayanthus; species Umimayanthus kanabou. Next base: position 5,954 of record JAOBYH010548813.1, on the reverse strand, counting down.
TTCAGTGGGGATAGGTGGTTGTTAGGAACCATACTTACCCTGACTAAAACTTTTACAAAAAAGTCCCTTTCTTTGTCCTCTCGTGTGTTGTGGAATATGGCTTTCCCTGCAGTCAAGGGTTGACTAAATCTTGGTTTGGAAATTTAATCGAGGATTAGAATTAGATGAGTATAAGCTTTGAGATATTTGCGGTTTAAAAGTATAAGTGAAGACCAATACCAATTGTAGAATTGCACACATTTTAGGTATCCTACTGATGATCATATAACGATTTGTTTTTGCTTTCGCAACTTTATACCGTGTAATAAAAAAAATTGTGGAATTTAATTTTTGCGGCTTTTGCGGCTTTTTGGCTATAAAATTGCAAAATAAATTCCGGCAAAACTTTAATTGAAAATTATTTCCACAAAAATGAACTCTCTTAAAACAAAATATAACAAAAAATTTCCACTTTTTAAAAATTCCATTTGCACTTGCATTTTCTCAACACAACACAGCTAGAACCATATGCTGACTAAAGTTATTATTGAAACACAAGCAACTACTTCGAAAGAATTCTACTACAGAGTAGTACTTGTTGAAACAATTCCCGAGACTTTGTCAGTTGTGTGCGACACAAGGGTATCAGATCTTTTCGACCCTCCGGCGGTCGCGCGTGTCGTGTACGAATTGATCCGAAATTTTCTTCTGACACGGTAGTTCTCTGTACAGTTTTAAAGCTAGAAGAGCAAAACAAGAAATGCTGAGACCTGTCTATTTTTAACGTTCGTACACATTACATGCATTGATGTTTTCAAAACTGCAAGTTACCTTGATGAATTTTGATGGTATAACAATGGATGGCGTTCATGCGTCTTGTCGACATTCTTCTCAACAGTAAACTTGAAATCTCTAATTCACGTGAATTGGAAAACTGAGTTTTGTGAGACCCATAAAAAGACTCGTTATGGCTAAATACGTTTTTCCTTGGATACCCAGACTTGATGGGTAGCTTTGTTATGACTAAGAATGCAGAAAGAGGTCATTAAGTTTTCTAAAGAGTTTAGAACGATCGTGAAAGAGTTTTTTTTATGAAAGAGTTAAGCGGTTGAGACCATAAAATCAAATATATCAACACTTTTTTCACTATTTAAAGCCTCATTAGTTGTTTTACTAATGCAATATATTGTATAGCTTTCAACTAGTTCGCGTTTACGTTATAATGAGGATTTTTATAGCTCCTCTTTTTAACTAGTATAAGTTCTAATGAGTTCAATTTGTATACAAAACTGCAATACTGAGACAGTATGAAGCAAAAGTTCCTTCATCCGAAATAGAAGCAAAAATAGATAATTTTTCAAAACTTTACTTATTTGTTGACCATAATAGGGGAACTCCAAAAATGAAACAGAAGAGAGAGGGTGCTCAGAAGTTACGACTAGCCAAGTGCACTCCTCTTTCAGTAAATTTTACCAGTTTGGAAGTTTCTAATTATAGTACATCTGTGTTTATTTTCACCAAAAAATATGCACAAAGTTGTAAATTAGAAAACAAATATAATGGGAAAGTTAGTACTGAGAACAAGTAAGGATACTGCATTCATTTCAAGAAGAAATCTGAAAAACCTAAGCAACAATAACAAGCTGGTATGATTACTTATTCCCAAGGTATCACTTGCGCTGTCGTATTCTGTTCTTCCATTTCTTTTTTAGTGCTTTCCGAACTTAGAAAGTTCGTCATATTTTCATATATAAGAGTTAATTTATATTAAGTTAAAATGATAAAAAAGGGAGGTCATTGCGTTTGTTTGTTTGTAAGATATTGTACAAAATGCGTCAAAAAATACCACAGGCAAATATTTTGCTCATTTCCGGAGGGAGACTTGAATTCTTGCGTCTGCGCCTGCGTTTGAGTCTCAAGTGTGAACAGGCGTTTAATATGCGTCGAATATGCGTTTAATATGCGTCGAACATGCGTTTAATACGCGTTTAATATGCGTCGAATATGCGTTTAATATGCGTCGAAATACTAGAAAAATTGTAAAATCCTATAAGTGTTGCTGTAAATCGTTTTACAAGCGAAAACAAATTTGCTATTTCCAATCTGGTTTTTCCTCTCCACTAGGTCCCGAGTTGCTCAGAATTCACTCTCTGTTATCCGTTGTCGCCTTATTTGTTTCAACACAGCTTGCACAGAAATTGTATGCCGTCGATTTCTAATTGTGTTTGTCCTCCATATATTTTATCTGATTCCATAAATATATATATCTAATTCGAATTTCTATTTTTCCTGATACAGGTTTAAATTTCATTTATTAAATTATTGCTGTGCCAAATATTACGGCTATATTCTAAAATTTGATTGAGTTGTAACCGTTTGCATTGCGCTATACTAGTGCAAAGAATTATTTCGAGAAACTGTCTGAAGAGAAAACTAGTCTACAAGTGTAAAGTTACTTTAGGTATTTTTTTTGTTCGCAATATCTCGGCGGTCGACAACCGTTTGAGATCCTTGAAAAACGTTTATCTGTCTCAAAGACTCTTCTGTCAGTTACCTATACTAGTTAAAGTATCTAAATTTTGATTTTTTTGCACGATCCGAAGTGTGCTGTAACCTTAGATTTAAATAAACGTTTTCAACAATGAAGTCAGAATCAGAGACCGGTTAAAATGGATCAAAACGTTTGTTTTAACCTTAAGTTTGGTTTAAAGGCTATTAGGCATCCTCACATTTCCTTCAGGTCCGTTACTATAGTAAGGTTTGAAGGCGTTGTGATATATTAATAACAGCTGATATCTTTGCTAAAACGTAAAAGGCCCGTTCACACGCGTGATATTTAACAGCCGGCGATTTTACTGCGATTTTGCAAACTCACGCAACCGCAATATCGCAGATGTTTTGAACATGTTGAGATTTTACCGCGATATTGGTGCGATTTTCTGCGTGGAAAAAATCGCACATAAAATCTTCGTAAATATCGCGCGTGTGAACGGACTTTAAAGATGGAGACGTTCAGTCTGCAAGAAAACGCAGTCTTGTATAATCCTAAAACGTCAACTTGTAAAACACTTGTTGCCACATAACGAAAGTTTACAGTTCAATGCGTAACTGATCATAACACTTATGTCGCTTTCCATTTGTCCGGTCTGGCCGGTCCGACCAGTCAGCTCTTAAATGGAACGCACGAGTTCTCAGAACTGGTTCTAGCCAGAATGGCCCTGCTCATGGATCAGACCCAGATCCTCTCAGTTCGATCGGCCAAAGCGCGGGAATCCGGTGAGTTGTGGCCGGAAATATGTACGCGCTCGTCTTGGACATTCCATTTAAACTGGCCAGAACCAGTTCTTTTTGGCCGGCCAGAACAGACAAATGGACCTTGGTCACTGGAGGTATTCACCACGTGAGTTATTGATAAACTGAGTCAATTTGCGGCGATGGGAGTAGTACTGCACATGCGTAGTTGTACTTTTGATGTTAACTCAATAGGGGGATCTCAGTACTGCGCATGCTCGTAGCGGTAGACCAAAAGACCAATTTACACAATAGAAATAGAAATATCTTTAAAGAATATTGCAACCAATAAATTAAAATAAAGCGGTTTTCATCTGAAATTGAAACAAAACATGCGAACCGAAAGACGCTAACCGAGTTTCTTGAGTTTTGATTGGTTCTGCGAACACTCAGCGAATGCGCGTGTTAACTTATTAGATCATAGAACAAGGTCATTTGACTTTGACTTTTGATTTGTTGGGAGAACAAGATTCTACCACACAGCAAATAAAGTTTGGTTTCAACAGACCAGGAGCGAACAACTACAGTTTGTAAGTCCTTTGTAACTGGACAACTGAAGCAAACAGTCGGGCTAGAAACCACATAAGTGTTGCTGTTTTTTCCTTTCCTGACATTGGCAGATGAAACAAAAGTCAACATGCGATGAACAGAGTTTTTCATGATCAAATGAAAATCGCGTCAATCCTTTTAAAATCTCGAGTTTGGTTATTTTGCAGTATGCGCGCGCGTCGCGGTGATTCCAGTTTTTGCAGTTTCGTTCTTGTTTGGATAGAAATTGGTGTCAAACAATCCTTTAAAATCTTGCCTCTTGGACCATCGAATCCCATCCAAACTCTTGTAAGTAGCCAATTTTTAGGTTAAAGATTGTTCTTCCTTTTTTTGAGATATTTTTTCAGATATCTGTATTTGCACTGAAGAATTCCGTGTCACATTTCAAGATTAAACCTTACCATAACTGCCGCCATTTTAAAATACGCCACATATGGCGAAAAACAGAATTTCTGAAGCTAATTACAACAATTATAGAAACCCTTGACCGTAAGTGCCCAACACTTCAGCTGGTGTCAATGCGGTGTTTGTTACAGACGCCTTTGTCTCGGAAAGTGCAAACAGCTAGCGTTTCTCTTAAAAATAATTCTATCGCGCCGGCAAACGGCAACAATTGGACGTATTTAAAAGACCTATCATGATATAGATTAATGCTGAACAGATTTGATAAATTGGAAACATTCTTCTTAAGATAACTCTGGTTGCTGGGTTTCGTTCCCGGGACATTACTAACAAAACATTGCTTCAGCAAATCAAATCAGAGGTTACCCTTTGACGTCCTGCCCACACAAATATAGGTCAGTAATCCATTATTTGTTAGTTTGATTTTTGTAAACGAAACAAATGATGAGACTCGATAGTCGTGTTTGTTGAGGAATATCGTTAGTTTATTTCTATTCAACAACTCAAGTTAGTTCAAGTCGGTTTTGAAAATATTCACATTGCATGTTTCATTTTTGCGTGAAACATGCAATGTGAATATTTTTGCGGGGTTACAACTTTGCGAATTTATGACTGACTTTGAGGTTTTGCTGGTTTTAATATTTTTATATCGTAAGACAGATTTAATCCGAAATGATTGAACATTCAGAATTCTAGCAAAAACGTTCAGAAATTAACCCATCCCCGAAAAATAAAACAGGCATCGGCAAATAATTGATTGCTCACCTCTGAAAATCACGGTATTTCGTGATGACTTGTTCAACATCTTTCAAGAATTGTCAAATACACTATCTTTTTTTCCTTATAAGAACATCTAATTTTTTGGCTGAGGCAGAATGCTCTTAAATATTTTGAGGATTTCGGTCTCAAATGTTCTTAAAACGTTCTTGAACATAATCGTTAGTATTGGGTGAACAGTTGTTGTTTTTTTCCATTCGTACAAACCAACCGGAAGCACTAATACGAAAGAAATATAATAATAAATAGAAAAGATTTAAAAACAAACTTGTACATGCACAACACTAAAGGCGATGTTACACTGATGAACATTAGCCGAGAAAAAAAACCTATTTCCATGATCTTGTGCAGTATCCAAAATAAAAGTTCTTTGCCTTTCGTCAGCCTCAGTACGTTCTTAGCACGTTCTTAAATTTTGGGCATTTTTCGAATTCTGCCGCATGTTCTTATAAAAAAGGGTCTTATAAAAAAAGTGTATAAAAAAGAAAGTGTGTAGCGAGAGAGCATACAGCATCATTCAACACACCAGGCTTGTGCACATACTTAAACTTCTGCCGAACCTCTATCGCCCAGCGCTCCATTTTCTATCATGCAATAATGGACTACAATGCGCTAAGCCAGAAATCTAAGAATTCCAGAAATATCCGAGAGTTCAAGAGAAATGTTAACGAGGACCTCAGTACATAGAGCATGCATGTCATTTATTACGTGTAGCAGTCTAGTATTAGTGTTAATTATTGTTATTCACGATTGCATTTTATTAACCCTCTCACTAAGGAGGGGGGGGGGTGGTTGTTGCAACCCCCTCCCCCCATTCGGATTTTCCCTCGTGCCGTTTTTGCATTTTTGCTAAGATTGCCATTCGGTCAATTTACACACCCTTTGTCCAGATACCCATGTATCTATGAAAAAAATTTTCAAAAATTTTTGCCGTGAAAAAGGTTGGGGGGAGGGGG
>JAOBYH010546591.1:0-14777 GCA_025403525.1 Umimayanthus kanabou | reverse complement strand
TCTATCTATCTATCTATCTATCTATCTATCTATCTATCTATCTATCTATCTATCTATCTATCTATCTATCTATCAAAATACTGCATTTACAGGGGACACAGGTCAGTACAGTGCAATATAAGGGGAGCGCAAATCCGTACAGTACAATATAATGCAAACAGGGGATGTTCACCATCACTTTTTTGAAAAGCACTTTTATTTTTTTCTGAATAGATTCAAATTATACTGTCTCCTTTTTCTCTTTACAGAAAATGAAATAACGAAGGAGAAGACAATTAACGGAGAAGCAAGGCAAATGATATTAGCGGGACAGCCTAACAGGGACTCAAGCATTTTAAATGGTTTATTACAGGGAGGGCTGCCAAGTGGGATTCTACAGGTTTCACCTCCGAATGGCTTAGCTCAAGGCGGCTTCACGAATGGAGTATTACCACAGGGTTCCCTATCAGGTGGTGTAATGCCGCAAGGTCCCCTTCCTAATAGCTTTGTGCCACAGGGAACTCTGCCTAACGTGCTTATGATGCAGGGACCCCCTGTGATGGCTTATAACAATATGCTACAAAAGGAGTTGAACACGGCGCAGATTCGTCATGACTTAGGCGGAGGGAATTCAAGTCCGAGCTTGCTTTCACAAAACTCTGGACTGAGACAGATGTCAACGAATGCTTTGCTATCTCAAATAAACCAATTGAGCAGTGCTTTGGCGGCAAAAAACGCCGGTGGTAACGGACCTATGACACAAGGACAGGCCCAAGGACCTGCCCCCGGGTATTACAATACTATAATGCAAAACCCGCTGGTAGGGCCAAACGGGATGACAAAAGATGTACTCTCAGACCTTATGTTTGGAAGCCTTAAACAACTTGCTTCGCCTCTGGATAGTGGCAATGTTAACTCGGCTTTTGCAAATGACGAGCAAAACTCTAATGGATTACTAAATGGTTATTCTAATAGCGTTCCGAATGGTTTATTGGGATCTCTAGGTAATGGGAACAATTTAGGGGGAAATGGAGTTGGGATGCCAGTAATTCCGAAGGACGATCTACACGTTAATGCGCGGCAGGAGTCGCCCAGACATCACTCTCGGAGACACAAAACCAGAAAACATAAGAAAAAAGATAAGTTGGATTCAAACTCTGCAGCTAAAGTTTTGTTAACCCTTTTGGTTGATAAGTTGAAAGACATTTATGAAATTGACAAACTTAATGCTACCTTGAAGACGAACAAAGTAGTGGATTCGGAAACAGCGGGTAAAATTGCTTCCTTGACGGGCCAAAATTCCACAGTTAACAGAGACAACATCCACAGGAATTTAACCGAGGAAAGAGTTGAAGGAGCTGCTGCAGCTGTTGCTGGACAGTTTGCCACAAATCTTTCGTTTCCTCTGACCGTCTCAGATGAGAAGTCTACCAAGATAACCATCACAGATTCCAAAACTGAAGACAAGAACAAGTCGAGCGAACTGGACAACAGTGTCGCGAATATGTTAGACAAACTGAAGGATGACAACGATGGATCGCCTCTTCTTCCCGAGCCTGACGCTGGACTTCCAAATGGAACCCGTAGAAAAATTTTGGAAACTCGACAATCCATTGGAGTAAAGAAAAGCTTCACCGAGGTATCTCCGATAGTCACCAAGAGCGAGACCGCTGACCCAATTGACGACGGCGTGTCCGAATTTCACGCTATCAAAATTGACCCTGAAACTGTATCACCAGAGGGACAAACTACTACTCCTGATAAAGTTGTACAACTCGTGCAAACAACAATGGTTCCCTTGGACTCCCCGAAACCAAAGATTGATTCCAATGAAGTCGGCACTGTGGCGTTAACTGCGCATGCGCCTGAAGGAGTCAGTATATTGAGACACATCGCTGACAATGCTTCTGAGATTAGCTCGAAGGAAAGCGGCAAAATTTCACCAACCGTGCGTGTGCTGCCACCAAAAAACAAAGACGAACTCCTTAAAACTGAATCCATGCATCCTTCAAGCCTTAACAACATTGCAAAGGTTACGTCAACAGTAACGTCATTACCTACTTCACCATTATCGGCATTTCTCAATAAAAACGAGCTTGCCAACAAAAAAGCTAGCAATCGCATTGTAGGTGATTCATCGTCGACTCGTAAGCCTTTTCAGGCTGCAATTGCTGGTTTTTTGATGACTCCAACTGAGCCCGCAAGCAGTCCAGCAGTTGATGTCCCAGCAAAAGACCTGGATGCTCAAACAAAAGCCGATCCCACAACAGAGAAAGAACGAACTGAGTATTTGAAAGCTTCGCGAGTGTTGGCAGCAGTGTACAAGAAAGTAAAAGACCCACTGGCTAAAAAGAGTGTTGAAACTGCTATAAAGGCAATGCTGAAACTGATCGGAAATGAAACGCCTTATTCAAAGCGGGAGTCTGTCCCTTCTTTCTTGAATGGTGACCCGGGAAAATATGTTAAGGCCGATAGAAATAAACTGTTAAATAGAATATCAACTGGAAAAAAATTCAAAAAAAGTTTGCAACCTCACTTCAGATGGTTATCGAAAAAATATATGAAGAAATTGAAGAACAACTCTAACATTAACTTGTCAAAAACTTCACCAAGGCAAAATGCTGGTTATCGTTTGCCAAAACTGAAACACAGGAAACGCTACAGAGCTAAGAACGATTTGAAAGAAAGGTTTAAAAGTAAAAAGTTCTTTTAGTTCAACAGCATTGCTGAATGGCTGTAAATCGAACGTAACTGTGTAGGTTTATTGAACCGAAATTATGCCTTGGTTTGTGCGATGCGAGAACTTGCATAATGATCACAGTTTGTTCATAACACAAGGTGCAATATATTTAGTCACACTCTACCCCTTCATACGTGAGGTTTAAATAGGTAACGAGGTTAAAACAGATTTGTGGTTTACTGAAGATGTATGTATGTTTGAAGCTGGTCAGAAAATGCTGTAACGCAAATGTTCAACTGAAACGCATTATTCACAGACGGAGTCCATTTGTTCATTCTTCAATGGTAACCAGGAAAAACCTTTAAGGGGGATTTAGATAAATTGTTCAATAAATGGTCAACCGAGGAAAATACAAAAATATGCAGCCTCACTTCTGATGGTTGTTGACAAAAAACGTGAAAGAAAGACGGTGATAGGTGGCTGTTGTAGATAACGGTATAGAGCTGTAATGATAAGTGTGCCTGGTTCTGGACTGCGTGTGACGTTGATAGGGGTTAGTAGTATCTCAAATTAGGCCATGAGACGGACGTTGCGCAAGGGGCCTCCTTGAAACTAAACACTGTATCTGTTGACTGAATGGTGCCAAACCAAACGATAGCTCAGTCTGCTGAATGACAGGGTACCTTTTGTAAAGTTCAAAGCACGAGTCCTAAGAAGGAGTTTCCATATTTACTAATAAAATAACAGATTTCTGAAAGCGTTCGATCCTCTAGCGTTTTGTGTATGCAGCTATTTCAAAAAAGGTTATCATAGTCAATAGTCGATACTGGAACAGAAAGGAAACTTTGGGTATAGTCGTAATGAGTGATAACGCGCCAGCGAAGTTTGTTACTGTACGGCCGTGGCATTATGATGAACCTACACTCTTTATTATGCAAGGTCAATGCTAATAGTAATAAATTACTTGGGCTGCTTGAACCCACAGTTCCTTTAGGTTCCAGTATCGACGATTGACTATGACAGCCTTTTTTGAAATAGTTGTATAAGAAGTACGAACATTGCATTTAACCTTTAGAACGATGGAATCTGTGTCTTGACTGAGTTATAACGTTACACTTTGGACAGTACTCCCCGAACGAAGATGAACACCAGTTCCGAGTTTACTGCAAGTAGTAACATTGAGTTCCTTGATGTTTTTATCAACATTCACAATCTCATTAATTTCCACCCACATATGTAAACAAATGCGCGCATACACGCACACGCACACGCACACGCACACGCACACATATATGTACACGCGCCCGCATACGCAGGCACACACGCATACAGATAAATAAATACATACATACATACCTATACACGCTTGCACGCTCTTAAACAAAGAATTACACGTTCTCACTCCTCACTCGCACGCACATACATGCACAGACGCACACAGAGACACTTGCACATACAGATACGGATATATGGATGCGCGCACACACACGCACGTACGCACGTACACGCACACACAGGTACGCGCATGCATGCATGCATACACGCACACACGCACAGATACGCGCACGTATGCTCGCACGCAGACACGCACGCAGAGACACTTATTCTTAGGCACAGAGAGATGCACACACAGATCTCTGCATACTTTCCAAGATAAGATTTTAATATTCTTCAAACCAGCGTGCTTCCAAAAAATTATCCAAATTAGCGTTGTATATGGTCTTGTAATTTTTCATGTACGAGGTCCTTATAAATATTCTGTTAAGGTATTTCATATCAGATGTTAACTCCCGTATTAATAGACCCAACATGCACTACGAGCGTTCCACTCCCAGGAAAATGCTTTCAAACAAACTTTGACTATCTTTTCGATAAAGTAAAAACATACCCGTGCCTATTGAAAAGAGCTGGTTTCAAGCTAATGCTATTGTTAAGGAACGCATCAGCTTCCACTCGGATGCAACAGCCTGAAAGAAGTTGCGATTAACGAAGAAATTCTTACGAACAACACTGAACTTATTAGAATCAGCCAAGCCTCAAATACAGGTTATTGATCGCGGAAATGAAGTGATTCAAAAGTTTACGGAAATTTACGCTTGAGTAACCTGCACCATGCTCGTCACCTGTGTGGGTGCAAATCAACTCAAGTTGACATATCCTTAAGCCAGTTGACATGTCTTTACTAGCCGTGGCGTGCTTCTCAATGAATAGCTTGTTTCCTTTTGTTGACGGACAATCAATTATCTAAACACTAATTGCTTTCTTAAATGTCAACCTAAGACATTCCTTTTGAAAGTACTTGCGTGTATATATCTTGGACATTCTTCAAAGTATATATAAATGTTATCGACCATAACTTGTGGTTTATACCTGATTGGGTAAACACTGAACCAAACAAAAGGATGCATAATGAATTAAATTCGTCATGACATCATAAATTGTGAGATTTTCTCCTTGTTGGTGATTTTGTTTTGTCTACGGTGCGCCGTTTTGCCAAATGATGTTGGGTGTCGAAAACACGTATCAAGGGAAGTTACCGAAAGGCAAAAACACTGAAGCCTGGATTTGAACAGGTGAGTTTGTAGTTTATCAATATGGGACCCTGTTTTTATTATCTCAGTATCAAACAAAGACAACCCGCAATGACTTGATATTGTAAAGGATCCAGCATTTCTTTACATTAGAAGAACAGACTCGCCAGCTGATCAATATCATTTGCGTAAACTTGGTTGTTCTTTACAACAATTCAGCTATCAAATGTTTTAACTTTGTTTTACCGTAGACACAAAGCATATGTCCAAAATAAATGCTTTTGATTAATAAATTATAAGTGATGCGGTGTTGATTAGGAGCGAACAGATATCAGATCAACTGCAAGTTAAGCAGCTGGGAAAAAATATTGCATGAACTATATATCTCGTTTGTTCGCACCAAACATCATTTCAATGCTAAACATTTTATCCGTCTGTGAGTTATATTCTGTGTTCAGTTACCTGTTGGTCCCTGCTTCCTATCTTGGCTTCCTCACCACATTTTCTTTCATTTTAATTTCGAAACATCAAGTTAATGGTCAAAGCTGACATCAACGTTTTGAAAGAAATGTGTTTATACTTTATATTCAGAATTGTTGTACGTCATTCTTTGTTTTTTCTTACGTTTCAAGAAGATTGGACAACTTTATACGTGTATAGACTTAATGTGAAATTTACGACAGTTTATTTGTTCATGTTTCGAATATTTAGTAGCTTTATAGAAAGAGCGCCTGTAGAATAATTGCACTGCTCCCCTAAAACAGCAGCCAGGCATTTTAATAATACAATAATATCGGACCTAATACCTTTCTCACAATGCAATTTATTTACTCCATGCTTCATATTAAAAACGACAGTGCCTTTGAAATCCTAGCAGGCTTTTGGACGCTATTGAAACCCCGGTTCCACATTCAGTATGGTAACGCATAATGCTAAAAAATACAGACTTGTTTTTTTATTGTTTATGAAAGTAAATACTGCATCGAAAATAATCTCCCTTCAATCATGTTTTGTTGAATATTCCCAGGTTGCATTTATGCCTTGTTTATCAACTCATTACTAGCTCTTTTGCAGACCCTTCCTGTCCAGGGGACTGGGAATGAACCCCATCTTCATAACTTGCATTTTGGTCACGTGCCTAGTTCCTGGCCTAATTGGTAAGTATAGTTATTAAATATTAGATAACAGAGCCTTATAAAAAGAACGCAAAATATATTTTCTACTTATTAGGATGTAATGGCTGATAGGCTATATTCATCAATATTGTTGTCTCCTCGCTAACCGTCATATTTGTATACGAATTAAGCTATTTCCTTTCATTAAACCCTTACCAATGTTTTCAAAATGTCATTCCGCGGCATTTCATTTAGTTTCATTGCAAGTTTGATTTAGGTTGCTCTTAATTTTCAAACAGAGCCACACTCATTCCGGTAGTTATAGTGACGCTCTTCCAACAACAAAATGTACATGTCAGCAGATTAGTGAACCGCGACTGCCTTGCAGACACGCAATCGTTTAGTCTGTTGCGTTTGATTAACAAATTATTGCCAAAGTACCAAGGAAGTGGCAGCAGTGGACAGCTGTTATGCTCTTGTTAGAGCTCGTCAGCACTGCATAGCCAGACTCAATCTGGACATTTGCTTTCGAAGATCGTGCAGCAAAGAAAGCAGTGGTACACTGCAAAGTAGTATTGTTCCAAGAATGCTTAAAATCTGAGCTCGAGTACTGTGGTGACCTTGCTTACCTATTGTTCTTTTCTTTTATTGTCTTGTTAAGGTAACGGTGACGGCAGCCATGTTATTGGTGCAAAGGTGGAGGAAAAGGATAAATCTGTCAATCAAACTGATTCCATAGAAAGCAGTCAGAAACACTACGACGAGCACCACACAGTAATGGATCAACATGAAAAGGAACAGGATAAACATCGGAAAGATAAATTGCACAGCTCAATTGCTGCTGATGAACACAAAGGCAAAAGGCTCACCAATGAAAAAGAGAAACAAGTTGTACACGCGCTTGTAAATCAGTTGATGGTATTGATGGAAAACAGCACGAAATCGAATGAGAGGGACGAAAAAGCTTCCAAGAAAGCAATGATTTGGCCAAACAAAATGATTCCATGGTTAAAAAAGATGCTGATGAACAAGTTGTATGGCAATGGAGCTGGGGCAGATTCCAATGACGGTGTGGGTGATGTGGGTAGCTTTTCTCCAGGAATGTCCCCATACACAAACGGCGACTCTGAGCTACCCACTGGGTTGATTCAAGGCAATGCGAATCGGTTACAGAATGAGTTTCCGGACAACTACGATGGTTTTATGTCAAAGAGCAGCCCGCACCACAGATACCACAATCTGAAAACGTTTCCACTACTGAAAATGCTGAAAAATAGACTCAACGGCGGCAACGTAGAAATAAATGGCGCTCCAAACTTTGTTGCTAAGCAGCTGCTCAACCAGGTGTTGGGAGGAACCCCGGATAGAGGGGCAGTGATACGGGAAATGATGCAGGAGTTCTCCCTGTCAAATGGCAACGACAGAGATGCTACTGAGGCCCGGGAGGCGTACAATGAACTACTCGGGAGAAATAATCTTGTGGCCCCTCAACCGGGCTTTGGACCTGGCATAACATCACTAGCTCAGGAAAAGCCAGCCAATATGTTCCCTGGAATGTCCACACAGCAAATGCAAAACACATTTCTGCAGTCAGAGCAGCCAATGGCTTTCGGAGGGGGTAGGGGTGGAGTTGGAGTTGGTCAGCAAGTACCAAGCCTTTTGGCAAGGGAAACGCAAGCCCGGTTAGCTCAACAGGCGGGGCTCCCAAGGCCTTTGCTGCAGAAGATAATGGCTGAAGGGGACACGCTTGAGGAACTCAAAGATCCAAGTGCACTGCGGAGTGAGGCCATGCTATCCAATGCACAGTCTCAAATGGGCTCAGCTCGGGCCGCTGAGCTTCAACTTGAAAGAGCACAAACTCAACTTGGCCAAGCCAGAGCTCAACTACAACAAACGCCTCGTCTTAATACTAATCAGTTTGTCAACAACCAACCTGTCATACAGGCCACGCTTGCGCAAAATGAACTCCCGCTGTACCATGACTTCCGTTTGAATCAAAACCAACTATCGCCTTTTCAGCGTTCAACAGCTCAACTTGGCCTGCGCAACTCTGGGCTTATGGAAAACTATAACGGGGACGAGAAGAGTTTGGAGAGAGCGGAAGTTAATCGCCTCTTAAGACTGGGTCCTAATTTTTCAGCGTGGCCAAAAGGTTTTGAGGGACGGCTACCAGAAGGACCGGGGACTAACCAAGAATCACTTGCTCAACAAAGATCTTTTAATCCAAGATTGCCAGAAAGAGCTGCCGGAGCACGTAATGCATTAAAATACCTTAATCCAGAAAATGTCCTCCGATCACGTGCCCAGCTAGGTCCTGTGAGCCCACGATTACCAGGAGCTTTGAGCCAGCTGAGGTCACGTGGTCGGTTAGGCTTACCCGAGTCACGATTACAAAGCATGGTGGATAATCGACGGCTTCGTTTGCAGTTAGCAGCTGCTTCTCGGCTAAACACCCAAAGGATAGCTGAAGGGCGGCTAGGTGCACTGAACAGGCGGGGAAATCTACCGGAGAAAAAATCATCCACGAAACCAAAACCTAAAGACGCTGATGCACTGGTGCTAAAAGAAAAAATGGAAAGAAGATCGATTGAATATTTCAGGGTTATGCAACAAAATTAGGAGATTTGAGACTGCAGTATTAGAGTCTGTTTCTAAAACATATTAGGTGAGCGTTTGCAAAGATAAGCAGACATACACATAGGACTGCGAACCTCTCTTTTCACTCCTTCTTTGCTACATTCTAATCTGGTATTTAGCAAATGAAACAAAACACCAGGTACAAAAACCGATTAAAAACACATTCTTAAAAACGTATAATATTTAAAGACAAGCGAATAGCTAGGAAAAGATGCAATAAAAATATATTTTTAGTTTTGTGATCGATTGAAGACCTGAACCCGACATATCCTTTTTGAAAACACAAAAACACTAGAGGAAAAAGCGAATCCGATGACATTTTGCATGATAAGGAAATTCTTGGAACTAAACCCAAAAGAACCCGTGTTCGAATATTATATATATTTTATAAAAGACAAAGAAAATCAACAAATATCACAATATGGAGCTTACCAAGATTCCTGTTAAACTCATAGGAGAGCAATAAAAAATAAATTACACTAAAAAGCAAACAGTTGCTTTTTGCTAATTGATAGTTGGCCATAATGATCAAAAACAAAAGTGCTTGAATTTTATCTGCTGTCCTGCTTTTACTAGGAAGCATAACTAACGACGAACATTTGAGCTCGAAGTCAAAATTTTAACGTAGATATATGCATGAACAGGAGAACAAGACCTCCCACTAACGGGGGAAACCGTACCTACAGTATATATAAACATCAAAGAGAAGTAAAAAGTATAAAAATAGTTTTATTAATTTGCTACTAAGAAAGAATAATCCAAGACTTGTCAACTCTGTTGAAAGCAAAAGATGTGATAAAAGTAGGCAAGTCCGTATAGTGTTTAAATATCAAAGTGATAAAATTTTAAGAATGCTGGTGGTTTCTGCGCTCAATACTGGGCGGTTGGCACAGCCCTGCATCCGGTTTGGCACACGAGAAGACACAAGGAACAAATCTTGAAGCCATCATCCAGTAGTGAGTGCAGGTCCCGCATACGAATGTGTTTTTTGAGCTGCGCAACCGATGACGCCTTATGAGGAAATTTAATGTACACCTTCATCCGCCGAACACCTTTTTTTAAAAATTGCGCCCTATCTTGTCTAAGTGTTATCAGTTTTGCCATAAATACAATTGCTTTATAGATCCTACGGTTCCAAAGGGCGAATACGATAATGCTTTAATATATTATGATAAGCAACTGAAGATACAAAGGTTTCTCATTAAACAAAAATTGCATTGAAACTGCACAGATAATTGTTGAAGTAACAAGATATACAATTTCTCTTAGACTCGGTCTAGAAAGAGCTGACTTTCGTATTTTCTGTGTCTTTTGAGAGTTTTGCTTGATCAAAAGGTGGATTTTCAATGACATTCTTGTTCGCTTTTTGACTCATTAACATAATATTACATAAAACAACAATTAAACGAGTTTGTAATTCAACAGAGCATCCATCACACAGTCAAATCCAAATACACATTGAACATTTGAGCTTGACATGTAGAATAATGTGTGTTTAATTCATGAAGATTTCTATCTAGGATGGCTGGATAATAACTAAAGATAATTTAAACTATACAGTCCATGCTTCATTCAGTTCAGTTCAGTTCTCAATTTAACTTGCTTTGAACTAACTTTGCTTTTTGCTTTCGTTCAAACTCTCAATTCGCATTCCAATGCCCTTTCTATCTTTTTAACATTTTAAATTTTAGTTTGCTGTGCTTTGTGCGTTGAGCACTTTTAAAACTTTTAGACACTAAAATGTGTAAATGTGCGTTTACGCTTCGTTTAAAAATCTCATAAACCTTTCTATTCTGAAGTAGATCACGTTGTTTCCTTGACAGTTTTACAAACGAATTTAGCGCACGTATTACTTGCTGCAATATAATCAAAATAAAGTTTTATATTATAGAAAGACATGAGCTCATTTTTGAGTGTTTTTAAATAACTATCTTTACTTCAAGCAACGTAACAAGGCTCAACTGCATTGGGATATAATTACTTTTAAATTGGTTGTTTTTTCCGATTTATATTGATTATCGCTAAATCTATAAGAAGAAATAATGAGCTCCAATAAGTAAGATCAACAGCAATAATGATTGTGTTAAGCTGTCAGTGGCACATCATACGAAATGTTTGTTCAGTTGCTCGTTAAGTGTTTGTCCTTTTTCGCTCAAAAAAGTCCTAATAAGTTCATAAATTGCCGTTTGCCTACATATCTATGCCTTGAAAAGTTTGATTCCTTTTATCGGACATTTAACTAATCCAGATAAACGAATCAAAAAACAAATTTATTCGATTTTTTTTGAGCTTAGACTTATAAGAAAGGCTTCTTCAATTGGTATTTAGCGTATTTTGTCTTAATTTAATGGATAACTTGACAAATTACGCCTCTCTGAGTACAAACGGATGGAATCTTTCATCGGGATTTTTTCTCTTCTGTGGAACTTTCGACCTTCTCATGGCGACCACAACAGCACTGGCAAACTTTGTTCTTCTCTTTACAATTTATCGCGACCCAAATCACTGCCTCCGAACACCAGCAACGTATTTGATTGCTAATCTTGGATTCTCTGATTTCCTCAACGGCATTTTGGTTGGGTATGGCCGAGCCACGGAAGAAATCTACGAGTACTTTGGAATTTTTGAAGAATTTCCGTCTATAATTGGAGGAATTACTTACATCTCAGCTGCATTAACTTTGTTTGTAAATCTTGCCACTATATTGGGGATTTCCTTTGACATATTCATCGCTACCACGAAGCCTTTGAATTACGTTGCATCGGTAACACGAAAGACCGTCTGTCGGGGGATTTGCTTCAGCTGGGTGCTGGGAACATTTCTGTCAGTTTTGCCAGCCATTTATGGTCTACTCGGTAGCCACATCGTGTTGCTGATTTATTGTTATTCTCACTTTGTAATTCCAGCGCTTTTTCTACCTCTATTATATCTCAAAATATTCTTAACTTTAGCAGTGCAAAGAAAGAACATCGAACAGCTAGCCAGAGGAAGTAGACACTTTATTAGCCAGAAGTTTTCTTTGAAGAGAAAGCGCAAGACAATCTACACAACCTTGACTGTTCTTGGGCTGTTCTACGCCTCGTTTCTGCCATATTTTATCAAAGTACACATCGTTTACTTCTGTTCGAGCTGCTTTCAATTGGCGTCAGTCCAAGCCTTTCATATTATCTCCAATCAGTCACTCATGTTTGCTTGTTTGGCGAATCCGTTTCTTTATGGCTGGAGAGTACCAAAATTTCGCCAGGCTTTGAAAAGTATAATGCACCTCAGTGGAAACCGGATCGGAAGGAAAAACACAATTATCCCGTTACAGAGCAACACTGCCTTCATAAGGGATAGAACTTGACCACAAGATATATGATGTTCTCATTTTACAGTTCTTCAATGTCACAAAATTGGGAAACATAAGTTTAATTGATATATTGGTGTCGAAGAGAAGAGCCATAATATTTGGATACCTCAAATCAGTAACGCCTATCCTGGATATATATGTCCTGGGTGTTCGAACCATTTGGGATCACTGAAAGTCATTGCATCTAGCGGGGACCACTTTTCGTATTTCTTCTTCATCGGCGGACAAGAGCCGCAAAAACCTGAACAGGCTGAGACCGCTGTTCTCAAGATGTTTGCACGAGACTATTAAATGTAATTCTAGAACTGTGAAATGTAAAAAATAGATTTGTTGTTTGTTTGCTTGTTCGTAGTCAGTGAGTTAATTTTTATCTTTTTTAAAAGTTGTTCGTCTCCGGTATATGACCTGTGTTGTTAAACACACTTTATGGGATATCAGAAACTTTTAACTGACACATAAAGAGTAGTATCCTGACTATCCTAACCCTTATCCTAGCCTTAACCCTAATGATAATGAGCCAGTAAATCAAAAGTTCGACATTGTAAAGTGTGGATCCAAAACCCAATCCTGACATAATCCAAAACTCCAAAACCCTAATCAGTAAACTCAGGCCAGTCATTATCAGCTCATGCATCGATTCGTAACTCATATAACTAAAAAAAACAACGGAAATTGGCGGCTATGAACGCTTATACATTCTTTTTAGTTTCTTGTTAATTTACATATTTATATCTGAATATGGTGGATTCAGTTTATTATAAACTTAGACGTTATATGAACATATATGACCCTTATTTTACTGTGGTGGCCAATATAATTACTGCTATCAAAAGGGGGTCTAAAAAATACGTATTGGCACGCGTTGTTTAGATATTTACATGCAATAAAGAATTCAAGAATCGCTGAACCAAAATCGATCTTTTTTATAAATTTACAATTTCAACAAAATTAGTATTACTGAATAGTAGTTAAAATCTAGTCTGTTTATTGACACAGCCGTCGTCAAAAAGATGTTTAGCTGTTGCTGTGTCAACGCGAGGTAGATTTATACTGGCATTCTGGCAAGGTTTCGTGTGACCTCATTTCACTATTATACTTAGATATCTGTTAAAAATTTGCGGTATACAATCAGTTACACATTTTCAGAAAGTCTGTAAATATATTCCTTTTCGCGTAGCAGCAGTTGGGTTCCTAGTGTAAATTTTCAAAATGCTAAATGTGATTAAAAGAAAAAGTCCAGATAGTTTAATTTCGATAAGCACTTTGCTTTGTTATAGTTTGCACAGAGAGTTGAGGCGAACTAGTACAGCTCATGATAGCTTGGTGCGTTCCGTGGAAGACCTGTACAACAAAAATTATCTTGTGTGGGTTTGATAAAAATGACGTGGCAGAAAACAACACTTATAACTGCTTTTGCAACGTAAGAATTTTTCTGAACACTGCACTGACTCTTTAGTATTGCGTATCAAACACATATACGTATATATACAGGCGAGTAGCCAGGATCATTCTTGGGGGGTGGGATGGGCAGTGGGCAGTGAAGGTGCAAGCTTCTTGGGGGGTCCGAGAAAACTCGGATTGCCTTGGACTGCAATTCGTGCGTTTTCAAGGTGAAGAAAGAGAATATGGAGTAGATCTTTTAAAAATATAACATGATGCAGTAGAGACAATATGTGACATGTGTGACATTGAACTCGGAATATATCAAGTAATTGCCGTAAAACCAGTATAGAATCATTTTAATATGATTTATCGTATAACGAATATCAATGAATCTATAACAGGAACACAGTTCTAAGTGATCAACAGCAGAAAAGAACTGGCTCAACTTCGGGTATGTTTTCTACACTGTGTAATGCTGGATGCAGTGACAAATTGGAAGAAAAACAGTTAATCGTCTTAATCTCTGCTTTTTTTCTTTTTTTCATAAGTTCATATTTTGACAACCGAATTAGTTCTTTCCAGGCGGACCTTTTTGGCCCGTCAGGGGGTGGGGGGCGGGGATGCGTTCGTACCTTTCGTACCCCGCCCGACGCGCCTATTTATACCAGTTGTGTTATAAAGTTTTCTTTGCGTCACTATTAATGTTGCGGCACCGTTCCTGAAACAATGGGCTACTGGTGAAAGTGATGAACAAGCCTTGCCTTCTCTAAAGGGTCGGTTGTACTGCAAATGTCTTATCTACGGTTTTCTTTAAGGATTGTTCAGTCATGAACAAGAAAGTGATAAAACTTTAAAATACTATTTATGCCTTAACAATAAAGATAACGACTCAATTGTAAAACAGGCATTTATTTTATCAAAACAACTTGTGTCTGAGAAGTGAAAATCACATTTAAGTGATCTAAAATCATTCCTACGATGTACTGGCTGTTCAAATATTGATAGCTTAGATATGTTGAGAGATAGTACAACCAAATATCAAAAGATATTGAACAAAATTATTTACAATTTTGGAGAGAAGAATTGACTGCTTCAACAAA
>JAOBYH010544370.1:0-14783 GCA_025403525.1 Umimayanthus kanabou | reverse complement strand
TATCCGAGGAGTGGCACTTGCTCGCTTAGGGGAAGTGTTTGTTGCGTTCTATTAACTTTTTTTCCCTTTTAAATATCTTCTCCAAATTCCCTAATAACCACCAAAATTAACCTTGTTGCTCCCCCTTAAGTCTCTGTAGAAAGATAACGGCGAACACCTTTCCAACAATACTAAGGAGGGATATAATCCTGTGCAGTTGACACACTCACTTCTGTCTCTCTTGTTGAAGAGTTTTGTAATATTGGGATCAGTCATGTCCGATGGGATCTCTATTGATGTCTAGAATAGGGATATTATTGAGAGTAAAAAAGGCTCTCACCCAAATATCTCCACGTACATGGATTTCAGGTAATATTCCATCAAGACCGGGACTTTTTCCTTATTCGATGTTTTTCAGTGCTTGATCTAACTCGTTTTCTTTGATCGGTTCATCCAGTGAATTGTTCAGTTTCTTCCAAAATGCTCTTATCTACTTCGGATGGTTGATTAAGAAATTCACTGAAATGTTCCACCCATCTGTCTTTGATTTACTCCGACGCTGTGAGTAGAACACCATCCTTTGATCTTACTGGGTAGGAATTCTTTGTTCTGGGAACGTAAACTTCATCTAGAGTTGCATAGAATTCCCGATGATTCTTTTCTTGAGCAAACTGTTGCGCTTCTTCCGCTTTTTTTCTGGAAACATCTGTTTTTTAAAAATTCTTGTGCGATCTCTGAGCGTTCCTGTTGAGCTTCTTGTCCTTTAACAGCTCTTGGATTTCTTCGTCTTGGCCATCGAACCAGTCATGTGACACCTTCTTCTTCTTTCTAACCATGTGATCAGCTGCCTCCTGCAGGATAATCTTGAATTCTTCCATATCTCGCTGCATTCAGGCAGTCTTCCGTTCGTGCTTTTCCTTTCTGTCTTTGTGCATACAGGTATCTTGTTTCTTCAGAGGTTTCACACCTTTTTTCTTCGGTTTGGTGGAAAATTTGCATAAGTAGCTTGTGATCTGTGAAGCAATCAGATGTCAAGTTGACTTGAGTCACTGTGATATGCTGTTTTGCATCCTCGTTAGCTAATACATGGTCGAGTTGTATTAGAAAGAACTGAAACACAGTTTAGCACGCGAGAGCGCGACAGCAGCAAATTATTTGTTTGCTTCATTCTATTAAGAGCATGAAAATGCAAACACAAAGCCGACAGAGGATTAAAACAGAGTAGAGATTCGCATTGAGCATGATAAAGAGACTCTTCTTAGCAACAGAGGGTGGTGTATAAAATTAAGCAAATGTTAAATATCAAATTAATAACAATATTTAAGAAAACAAAGCTAGAAAACGGCTGTATATGAAAAGTTATAACTAAAGTTTTGACCAAACGGACTTGCAAGTACATGCTTTTCGAGCTTGAAACTTCAAGGTCTCACTTTCATTACATTACATCAGAAAAAATATCACAAACAATTTTGGGGAAAAGTTTTGGATGATTTAGGATTTTATTATTTCAAAATGAACATTCTTTTCGTTTTTATTGTTTTAGCTCTTAGCAAACACTAGGAGCACTCGTATTATTTTGTAGTCAGCCAACTGTTCATATTGAGGTACACAATGAGTTTTATGTTTTGCCAAACAAGTACACGTACAGATAGTTTACCAGAGGATTGCTATAGATTTGTATAAGGTAGAGCCCTCCCTGATTTGCGCATTTTAAGTTGGTGCCAGCCAGAAAGTTCAGTACTGAACACCTCCCATTGTGGTAAGGACTTTTAAAAAGACGCCCTATATTTTAGTCGTCCAAGGTGTTCTGGAATTTTGCTATCATGTCTTTGACATTTCTCTTTTCTTCTTCAAACCAATTGTTTTATTACGGTGTATAAAACATTGTCTTCGGTTAATAATGCCTTTGTGCTACTTTGTGTTTTTCATATTCGATTCCCAGTGAAAAAGACTCCTTTTAAACCTCCGCCAGTTTCTTTTAGGTCATGAGTGATAACACCTGTTTTTACCACGTCCTCTGAAAAAGCTTTTTTACATAGAACCTTCTAAAAACCCTCTAGCATTATCTCTATTTGTCTCAAATGACAAAGCCGTATTTTAATATTACAGACTAGTATCTATAAAACGAGCCTTAAAATTAATTTCCGCAAAAGAAACTTTTAACAGGTGAAGACGTTTCGCATTAACCAGATAATTCCACGGAGAGTGGTCGATCGGTTACAAGACTTACTAATATGAAAGTTTTGTTAGCCCGATAGAGTTTCCTGTGATAAACCGCATTGAGAACCTTCCCTGTGTAACATGAACTACAGCCACCAACCGAACGTTTCGATGGATGTTTCAGTCACTGCATTTACTCGAGCAACTGCCTTGGTTGTTGTTGAGTCGTGCATATTTTCGTCTTTCTCAATATTGCTACCCTTGTTGGTAACTTGGTGGTTTGTCTGGCGTTTTACAGAAACTCCTCCCTTCGCACAGTTGCAAACTACTTCGTTCTGTCACTGGCCGTCAGCGATTTGTTCATAGCGATGTGATTGCGAACGAATTGAGTTGCATTTTCTACTGTTGTTGGCAATCAACAGATATTTCCGCGTGGTTCGACCTGCGCTTTACGGAAACATTTTCTCCAAAACACGTTCTGTAACAATGGCCATCGGTGTGTGGATTGTAACAATAGCTCTGGTTACCGTTCAAGCTTTTACTATAAGGAAGCAACCTCAAAAACTTACAGTTGAAACTGTCTTTTCTTGTGTCCAGATTCGTCAAAACAGCGGTTTATCGCGGACAGGCTATTGTCCTAATGTCATATCTGCTATCTATATAGCTATTCCCAGTATAACCATCGTGGTGTGCTACATAAAAATCTACCAAACCATTCGTCAACACAACACTGCAGCCGCTCCATCGTCACAAGGGGGACACTCTTCCTATGGAGTGGGAAAGGCGAAGATAACAAGAATGCTGACTGTTGACGTGGTTGGATTTAATTTCTGCTGGCTGCCTCCACTTATTAGTAACATTTTATGTGCGAGTCAATTCCAGCCGCAAGCATCCCCCCCGGGCAAACCCTCGGGCAAACCTCGAGCATTCGAAAAAATTGGTCAAATGCCTGGCCCTGCGGGCAACTGTCGTTGGCAAATGCCCCGCCCCCGTTCCTACTATGACGGTCAAATGCTCGGCCCCCAGTCGATCAGACCAATATACAAAAATATTAGCTGTTTCAGCTCAATAGAACTGCATAAAACAGGTCACGAAATGAGTCACTCCGGCCGAACAAAGACAAAGCAAATGGTTTTATTGTATTTATAGTTCTTTTATGGTCTAAAAATGCTCTTCTATATCCAAAATGACCTTCGACTTCTTAGCGCCGTCGGAAATGACGACAGGATGTTCGGGGCCGGGACACTATTAACTACCAAATGCCCGGCCCCCGGGACTCATCGTGTATCAAATGCCCGGGGTTTGCCCGGGGGGATGCTCGCGGCTGGAATTGACTCGCACATTACTAGCTCTAGATTTACTTGGAGAAACTGCTATCAAATAGTGGAACTTCTATTTTACTTTTCCATTTCCCCAGAGGCCCCACTCACATATTTTACTGACGGGGGGGTCCGAGGGATTTTATTGGGTCTGAAATTTTAGCCAGAAGGGATTTTTTGGGTCTATGAAAGACGCGGGGATTTTTTTGGGTCGCGAAAAAGCACAGAGATTTTTTTGGGTATTGTACTTTTCATCAGCTCAAATCAGCAATAACATAAGCGCAATTTACTGTTGGTGTGGGATTTTTTTGGGTACGCTAAGAACGTAGAGATTTTTTTGGGTAAACAAATTCGGAAGTTAGGATTTTTTTGGGATAAAGTATCAAACTCTTTCGGACCCTCCCGTCATTAACCCTAGAAGGCATGAGGGAGGGGGGTCATTTGACTCCCCCCCCTCGGGTTTTTGGGGATACAAAACGTGCTATTTTACCGATTGCCAAAAGCTTCCGCACAACTCTTCTTTGATTAATAACACATCTTTTGAGCCTATTTAAATTACGTCATAGCTGATGACGTCATCACAGGAATCACGAAACTCGCCGTTTGCTTTTAAAATTGGTGCTCTGCCTGAAAAAAATGACTGGAACTTAATTATTTTTGTCTATGTTACAAATTCAGTAGTTTTTCTTTGAAAATTCATGTTTGTAATTATTTTCAGTTGTTTTAGAATTTTTTTAAAAAAAATATATAAAATCCGAAACTTGGGCTGGTGGCCGCGTTTTGGATTTTTGGAAGTGGTTACCATGGCAACATGATTAATTTTATTGATTACCAGATGAGATAGTTTATCATGTGCAACTACCTTTCCAAATGAAATGTCATTATTCCTAACCGTTTGTAACATTTTGGTGTCGACAGTTTTGCTGACTATCCCCTTCCCCCTCATTATGTCGCTGCCATGGAAATCAATTAGAGATCACGTGAATTTAATTAGTTGAAAGATAATTGGACACTAATTACAAGTGCAAAGTTTTTATATCGATTTTATATCGATTGGATGAATACCGTTGAAGAACACGATTTTTACACTTGGAAATGTCATTTCTATGCTACGGTTGCCATGGAAATCATTAAGGTGCCACGCGACTATACTTAATTGGAAGTATACTGGACACTTATTACACATGCCAAGTTTCATGTTAATTGGTTGAATACTTTTGAAAATAGAGGGGGGTCCGATTGATCCCCACCCCCCTCATGCCTTCGTGTAACTTTTTTTTCTTCATGCTTTCTAGGGTTAAAATATTGATAATAAATTAAACATCCAATTGTGTTTTTAAAAGTTGTAAGTTCCTTTTGTATTGACATGCAGAAATAGATTGTAACCACTCAAACGATTGATGACAGTGACACAGCCAGTATGTGCAGTATTTATGCCGTTAATTTATTAACTACTCGGAACAACTCCATTACCGAGCTGGTGAATATTAGCGATCATCTGCTCAAGCTCATGTATAAATCAACATGGATAATTTTTTAAAAAATTTTACAATAAGTTCAGTGCTGTTCACTTTTGCATTTGTAAGACCTGCGATAATACTTCCTTTCAAGAACTGTTATTCAGTAATGAAGGAAACATTTGCTGTTTCTTGTTTACTTGTCTTCTTGAAGGCCGTTGCAATCTGTTACTGGCTGATTGCTCGTGAATTGTAGTTTGCTGAAAAAAAGGGTGCTGCTGCTAACAGTTTCATATACATTTGTAGCACGCGACGGCTTCCCTGAAAGATAGCAGTTCTTTGATAGGTAAACTTTGAGTTCCCTGAGAAGCGGTTTCGGATGTATGTGATCGTTCAAGCCGATGTCACTCTTACTGCATCAGAAAAAAACTACAAATAGTTTTCACAAGCTTTAAATTGGGGAAAGTGTTTGGAACTTTTCAACATTGAAATTTTTTTCGCTTTTATTGTTTGTGCTCTTAATAAATAGTAGGAGTAGATTTTTTTTTTCTAGCCGGCTAACTGTTCATGTTGAGGCATACACTGTGCTTTATGATATTTTGTGAAGCAAGTGCATGTACAGATAGTCAAATTCCCATTTTTTTTTGTTCATTGGCATTATTCGCTAATATTTCATTAAGTTGTCTTAATTATATTATCATCTATCGTTAGTATTAGTATTAATCATTATTTTTTTTTGTTATCAATTTTATTATAACTACTATTAATATTTTTGAAAACCAATTCCCAGAATAACGATTGATCAGTATTAGTTCATCGTTCCGGTTTTGCATACTTTTTTACAACTGTGACGTGGTATCAGTAGATTTACGTTCAACAAGCTGAGGAAAATTTATCCATGATAAAACTCCTTTCAAGACATAAGCATCCCGGAACAAACAAATAATTTTTGGCGTGTTTCTTTTCACCAGTGGAAATATGAAATTTAATTTAAAACTGAAAAATATATATCATTTCTTAACTGAATTTATTTTGCCGGCTTCTTGTTTCGCTTACGATTTTTATATTGTGAAAGCATTAAGATTTCTAACATTGTCAGCCAACTGGCTATTTTGAAACCTTGTTTCGGCAAGTTGAAAAAATTAGCATTTGTACCGCCGTCTGTGTGGTTCCTGTTTTCGCAAATGGGTTGTTCCTTTTAACAAATGATTTTATGATCATGAGTGTATAAAGTGTGTTAGCGCCATCCGACCACCTCAATTGAAGAATATGTGTGGTTTCATCTTTGCACTAAAAGAGTTCAACAAATCTTTTTGACCGTTTAATCGAAAGATGGAGGAAGCGACATTGACAAAACTCAAATATTGACTTCTTTCGTGATCGGAACTTCAATTTGCATTGTGGCTTTCCGGTGTTTCGTTTTCAAGAAAATTGGGAATGTTCAAATTAGCTAATAGCATGGAGAAATTGCTTTCAATACAGCTTAACTTACATTTTACTTTTTGCCCACTAAAACTGTTTTTGGAGTAGTTTAAGCCAGTGATTAAGAGATGAGTTTTCTAAAGATTTTTATTGCAGCTATTATTAAAACTGACAAAGCAGAATGGTTGAAGTTTTGTAGTCATGCGTGGGTAACAGCCTCTAAGGTAATATTTGGTCACCAATGTTTATATAGCATGGTAAAGGTGAAGGAAGTTCAATTGGAAGTTGCAGAAATTGATCGCATTAATTATTTTGCTCTTCCTACAAGACCAGTTACTGTGTACACATAAAAACTTAAGAACAGGAAATCGTCCTTCATGTTTATCACTTGTCCTTTTTTGTAGTCAAAGATCATGCCTATAAGCCCACCCAAAACTCTTACCAAGTTATATAATCCCAGGGTTTTAATATGGAATTTTATGATATTCGGTCCCCAGTAAGAGTGATTCCTTTGAACCTTCGTCAACCTCTTTTAAATTAATAGTGATAACAGCTGTTGTTACTACGTCTTCTGAAGCGCCTTTTTGCACAGAAACTTTAAAAAAGTATCTGGCATTTATACTTTTATTTGTCTCAAATGACAGTACCGTTCTCAAGAGAAGTGAAGATTACATGGCACGAGACTTACTGATATCAAAGTTTCCCGATAATATTACTTTGCAATGAGAATCTTCTCGGTGCATCATGAACCACAGCCACCAACCCAATGCTTCGATGATTGTTTCCGTGACTGCATCTACTCGAGGGAATTCCTTGGTTGTTGTTGAGTCGTGCATCTTCGTCCTTCTCAATATTGCAACCCTTGTTGGTAACTTGCTGGTTTGTCTGGCATTTTACAGAAACCCTTCACTTCGTACGGTTACAAACTATTTCGTCCTGTCACTGGCCCTCACCGATTTATCCATGGCTGTTCTAGTTATGCCTTTTCATACCGCGTTGACCCTAACAACATACAGGATTGCGAACGATATGAGCTGTAAACTCTACTATTTTTGCGTAACCGTTTTAGCAGGAGTTTCGTTATGGACTGTGATGTTACTGGCAATCAACAGATATTTCCGCGTGGCCGTTCGACCCGCGTTCTATGAAAAGTTTTTTTCCAAGAAACGTTCTGTAGCCATGGCCGTCTGTGTGTGGGTTGTAACAATAGCTATGGCCCTCGTTCTAGTTTTCTCTATGAGGAAGCAACCTCAAAAGATTACTGTTGAACCAGTCGCTACTTGTATCCAATTCCTTCAAAAGGTCGGCTCACCCAAACTCTTTTATGTCATATCTGTTATCTATATAGCTGTTCCCAGTATAACCATCGTGTCGTGCTACATAAAGATCTACCAAACCATTCGTCAACACAAAACTGCAGCTGCCCCATCGTCACAAGGGGGACATTCTTCCCATGGTGTAGGAGAGGCGAAGATAACAAGAATGCTGACTGTTGTCGTGGTTGGATTTTATCTGTGCTGGCTCCCGCAAGTTATTAATCGCATTTTACTAGCTGTAGATTTAATTGGAGAAACTTCTATCACATACCGAATCTTTTATCTTTCTTTTCCTATTTTTACTAGCAGTGTTATCAATCCTATGATTTATGCGACCACGAGCCAATCATTCAGAAACGAATTTTTGAAAACTGTTCGTTGCCAGCCCTTGTGTTGGTTTTAAGTTGAACAAAACGTGGCCATACGTTGAAAATGAATATGATTTTCTGCTATGAGTGTGTTACCTTCATGCATTTCAGTTAAAGACAAAGAACCGTTTTCCTATTTGACAAGAATTAAAACATGCAATGTTTATAACGAATAAGTTTCTTTTGTATTCAAAGAATATATTTGTAACAACTCAAAACAATTGAGGCCAGTACCTAACACAGGCAGTATGTGCAGTGCTTATGTTGTGAAGTTAATTATTCCGAACAACTCCATTTTACCGAGCTAGTGAATAATAACGATCATTTGCTCAAGTTCATGTCTAAACCAACTTGGATGTTTATTAAAATAGTCTTACCGTAACTATACTACTGTAAACGTATGCAATAATATTTCCTTTCATGATTTTTTTCTCAGTAAAGAAGGAAGTGCTTGTTGTTTCTTGTTTCTCAGAATATTCCTAATTATTGAAATAAAAACTGCTGTTGCTTCTCATAAGTTTTGTGTCATTTGACTATAAATCGTTAGAAAAAGGTGAGCCGTTTTTGTACGAAGCTGAAAGTTAAATCTCAATCTTTACAATAGTTGTTCCAAGAATATCGTTGGATACCCATGCACCAAGAATTGAATAAAGATGACATCAGTCTCTTGCAATTTTTGTTGTTGTTGTAGATTTCTATGGAGCTAACTAACAGCTCAGGTACTGCAATCGACAACCATTTGTCATTCTCCGGGTCTTTAGTAGTCTTAGTATAAAATTAAGATTAAATTATTTTAATTACAGTTAATCCGAATTATCTTTGAAGTCTAGTGTTCACATCGGAAGCTATTTCTCATACAATTGACAAGCTTTTAAATTAGGCACACATTCATCCAGCCAAATTTACCTTTGAATACAGAGACATACAGAAGACGCTCATCTCTGATATTCTCAGTTGGTATAACGTCAATTGAATTAACGACCATAACTAGTTTTGATAGCTGAGTATTCAGAGTATTCTGGCTTCTCAAATTGTTAACGAATCGGGGAGAACACAAATAGCACATATGTATGAATGTGCACAAAATTGTTTATGGTGATTAGTAAGCCTAACTAGGTGAGATATTTAAAAAACACGTATTTAATTTTTAAAGGCTTTCTTTTAGTTTCCATTTTTCCTCTGAGCAAACAATTCGATCGATAGATCGAGTAATTGTTCATTTTCAGACCCTGTTATAACATTCCCGGTTTGTTTTTGGATCACTGGACAGAATGTGGACCAAACTTCAATAATTTTTAATTGTTACAGCGGCTAAGATAAAATGCCTGCAGACTGTAGGTGTTAAAAGTACTCTAATATTTATCAGATCGCAAATAATTTAAAATATTTTCCTATTATTTCATCAAGTCATATTAATTATATTATTATTATTATTATTACGATTACTAGCTCTTACTTGTAAATGATTAATATGATGTATCCTGATGTATATGTATGTCTGCATTATGAAGTGCTCCTCTACAGCAATTGTAGAAATACGGTAAATTGAGCACTGGAGAGGGCTGTTTTGGTATTATCATATATTATTTGGTATTATGTGTTTAAAACATGTACAGCCTCCCAGGATACGGCACAAGGTGGTGCAAGACCTAGACAAGATTGACGAAGGTCGTCCTTGAAAACATTTATTGATTTAATTTTCCTGTAAGATACTTCCTTCACTGACAGGGCAGGTTTGCGGAACGCCAAATCACACAACACCGTACAATGGTCAGAAAAGAAATAATCGGACTCAGGTGGATTAGATGGCTGCCTTCTCCACTAATATTCAGGTTGTGCGTATGACTAAGGCGATGGGTGGGCGTCCTTTTGTGCTGAACAAGCCCCATACAGTCGAGAAGATCCAGAAATTTGATGGCATCAGCGTTATTCACATTAATACTACACGAATATTCACATCCCCAGTTATTAGGAGGATCTCAGGTGACATTATGATGGACTCAACATAATCGACAAACTTCTCTAAGTATGTTGATATAGTGACGCGATGTTCGTAAGGATATGATGATGCCCTGTATATAACAATCATCCTAACCTTGTCAGTGCCACAATATATTCCGCAAACTCGAACGAACTTCTCTCTCCAGCAGTAACCTTGGACAATGACAGTTTAGACATATAGAATTGGGACCAGTTGCTGAAGCTCATGCACTATTCTGCTGCGAGTGTGTCAACTCCAAGTATGTTAGATAAAGACAAAACACCATTTTCCTATTTCAGATGAAATAAACAGCAAATTCTTAAAAGCAATTTTGTATAGACAGTCTAACGCCTGGCTTTTATTTTAAAGAGCGAATTAGCTAACATGGTCCTGCTTTATGTTCGGCTGTAGTTTCTGTTAGCTAGTATAGAGGCAAAACTTCCACTTTAGCTTCAACCAATTAAGTGGGACTGTGTTTTCTTCACAACGAGTAAAGCTGAAAGAGAACGAGTTACATGCTACCTTTTTCTTTATCATTTGCAAACAAAAGGGAAACGCTAACAATTGAGCGGTGAAACATTAAAGAAATCTGAAAGAAACCGAATTACTTGTTAAAGCCTAGAATGCTGCCACGTGATAACAGAAACAAGTTGTAGCAACTCAAATGATTGAGAACAGTAACATAGTCAGTGTGTGCAATGTTGATGCCGTAGAGTTAATAACTGGGAGTGGGAACAACTCCATTACCGAACTAGATCACGCATAAATCAACTTGCATAACTTAGTAAAATTTTTGTTTGGTCTTTCAGCAAATGCCTCCCCTAAATTTTGGACCGGAAACTAATTAAAGAGTAATTTTTTCAGTACATTGCAATGATTAGCAGGGCCGTAGCTAACGTCAGACAGGGAGGGCAAATGCCTTCCCTAAATTTCTAGCTACGGCCCTGTTAACATTCTCCTGTTAGATGGGTTCTCAAACTCAAAGATGTGGAGAAAAAATAAGAAAAATAGTCTGAACTTCAAACAATTATTTACTATAAGAATCATTTGATAGGCAATAAGTTACCCTAGTGCAAGATGGAGTCGCTTTCCTTTTCACGTGATCCGTTCTTCATCCACCATCTTTGATTTGTTAATAACAAAAAGTAATCGACTGCACATCGGCCATCACAAGTTCATCAACCAATCAAAATATAGGATTTTGATCACGTGAAAATGATGGGAAACTGACAAATGTACAGATATTTGAACGGAGAATTGCTGTAGATTTGTAAGGTAGAGCCATCCCTGACTGAAATAAGCACCTTTAATTGGTGTTATGACAAGTTTTGTGCTTGTCCAAAAAGGTGCTAGTACAAAAATTTATGGATTTATAGTTTGTGTCAGAACTGGGAAAGTTGAGTAATACTTCTCGCTATGAAAGTTACCTCAGAACACACAATATTCCAGTCATTCAGGTTTCTCGGCGTGTTGCAGTCTTTCATTTGAAATTTTTTTCTTTTCTTTTGCTGATCAGCCGTTCTTTTGCAAGGTTAAAGAAGTTGCTCATCCCCTTTTAAGCACTGTCAAAATTTTAAAACTGTACGCTGAATTTTTAGATCTTTTATATAGCAAAAATACGTAAGCCAGCATTGGGAACGTTGTTTTCTTGTTTGAATTGAAACAAAGCGCGACAAACTTTAGTGCAAAAGGACATTCCAGGAAATAAGTTCGAACAACTGAATCACAAAATACACAAGAAACCGGGCAAATAGTTTACATTCTCAGCGAAACAATGTCTATAAAGTGATGCTAAGTACAGTTGATCATTTGCTTAGCACGCTTAAGTTGCTTTCAAACGGCAAAATGATAAGATTTTAACGCCGGGAATACTAGGTATCCGCAAGTGTACTTAATAAACAAAACCATATCGAACCACCTTATGGTGAAACTTTACTCTATTCAATCAAATTTATTTGTTATCCTCTAAATCCTTCGACATCAGTGTTTGCTGGTCTTTTCAAATAATTCTTTTCTGCACAGAAACTTCAACAGCATCAGAAAACATTTTTGTTTGGCTAAAACTTCAATTCCAGCCAGGTGTCAGTAAATTGAACAGCAAATGTAATTTCGTCAATACAACACCACAACCGCTCCATCGTCACATGGGGGACACTCTTCCTATGGAGTGGGAGAGGCGAAGATAACAAGAATGCTGACTGTTGTAGTGGTTGGATTTTATCTCTGCTGGCTGCCACCACTTATTATTTACATTTTACTAGATCTAGGTTTAATTGGAGAAACTGCTTTCAAATACTGGAACTTCTATTTTACTTTTCCACTTTTGGCTGGCAGTGTTATACGGTTGGCTGCGGTTGGAATTACTCCAAATTTTATGATTGCCATTTTTTACTATTATTTTAGTTCCCTTTATTTTGTTATCGTTATTAGTTCTATGTTATTATCATTATTATTATCTTTGTTGTTATCGACTTTATTGTTACTATTGTTACTGTTGTTATCATTATTACTACTCTTACTTATAGGTAAATGTCTATTTCAGAGGTACATTTACGATCGATGCATGCATGGAGTACTTCTTCTCACCATTTATAGACGTACGATAAATGTAGCATTCGAGAGGATTGTTTGCTATTATCAATCCTTGCTGTCTTCAAAATACCCAGTTACAGCTTCTCAGAATGCCATTCAAAGTAAACATTACTTGTGGAGTTACAACTGTACAGCAAGACGGCTTTGTAATTTTGACATATGTAGGTTAAGTTATGTATGGTATGTTGATATACTTTCGACAAGATTAGAAAAGGTTATCGATGATAGAATTCCTTTCAGGACATTACCTGTTTTTCTTCACCAGTCAAAATAGGAATATTCATTTAAAATTAAAAAGATAAAGGTATTTTCGAGTTACAGTTCATTATAGCAAGACTTCACTATTCTGGTTTTACATTTTTAACATATGTGACGTGGTATATTTAGATGTACTTTCGACAAGCTTAAGAAAGGCTACCCGTGACAAAATTCATTTCAAGACATTACCAACCAAGAAGAAACAAACACTGGCGTGTTTATATTCAACAATCGAAATAGGCACCTTAAAGGTGTCAGCTCCAGCGCTGTGAGTCACTTTTCAGAAATTGATGTAAAATTGGGTGAAAAAAACAAATTTGCTATTCATTTTGTTTCAAAATGTTTAGAGATGCGCGAAGATGACCGAAATGTGGTTTAAAACGAATCGTCTGAAGCGTTCGATGAAACGGTTGGGTTTGGGATATTCCATGACAATAGCTGGTGAATGTGCCAGCGGAAGTAATTTAGTTCGGGATGCTTGCTCGAAGTCAAAACTCTCACTTAGGTTGTTTTAGAAACAAAATGGTGATTTCTTAGGTCGTTTTTGGTTTGTTGAAACAAATTGCAGATTAAAAATTCAGATATTTTTAACAGATTTATATGTAACCGCAAAAAGTGATAGTAATTAGTTTTTACATAGAACAAATATAGTTCTATCTTCGCCTTACAGCTTCTAGTGTGCTTTGCCGGAAAAAGCACTTCTCCGTTCATCCCAGTAGTTCGAAAAAAATATAGTGGCTGATGCTAAACTGAATTATTTCATTAAGGTTACCCTGCATGCTCCAGTGGGCCTTTGGAAAGATCATGAAGTCAGAAAAGATGTTTCTTGCAATCTCAAACTGTTGTTGAGATATTTCGAAAGACAAGTCTCGCCGAAAGTAAATTTATAATCAATTGCTCTTTATTCCAAGTCAAATTTCTGTATTCGAGTTTGCGCACGGGGTAGGGCAATACAAAGATAACAATCTGGCCTTTTTCTATTGGTATAAATTGTTAAACCGGAATCAAAGTTTTGGCTGATTTGACTAACCCAGGCAATTTAAAAACTCTTTCTAGTTCTTTTCTTACGACTTTTCCTTGTTTCTTCTCTTACCTGTCTGTTTTTCCTGTGTGTTGTAGTCTTGTCTTGCTTAACGTTTCGGCATCCGCAGTGCCCTCTTCAAGAAGCTGTCGCATTTTTCACTGTGTCCTCATCCTATACGTAAAGTCCGTCTCTGTGCTTGTGGGATGTGTGTTTGTGTTACGTCGAATTTTTTTTTTCTTTTGTTTTCTTTCTTTGTCTTTAGTGGCTGTTGAGGCCTCTCCTTACCTCAATTCTCGGGACTACACCCTGTCTGAACTCAGATTTCGAGTTCATTATCCTGATCTTGGTGTCTTTCAGGCTTTTGTTGATTCTTACTCCTTCATGGATTTGTCTTGTTAGGGGTTCCCGGAAAAATCTTTCAGGCTTGTACACATACTCTTGCCTTTCTCCTTCATGGACGGTCTCGTCATGTTTGAATAGGGGGTTTTCTTCCTGCTTGATATTGTGTCCTCTCGCATGTTCAACTAACTAAGTGCGACTTGTTTCTTACGACTAAGTTTATTGGTTGTTGCTTACTGGTTTATTTAATTTTATTGTCATTCAACATTTCTAAGGTAGTACAAAATGTACTCGTTTGCATGATTTCAGATCCCCTCTGCCCCACTCCCCCTCCAAATTAGTATGGAAAAAACTTGATGTTTTGTAACGTTTTGAATGTGCGGCGCTTCCTGGAACAAATCCTACAGCAACACACGCACGAGAGTCATTTCAATCACTGATTGAAGATGAACGAAAGTCGAATAAACCTTTGAAAAACATTGGAGTATTGTAATTGTCACATCACAATTATTTTCACATCAGTATTATTAGCATTCTCCTCTTAGGTGGATTCTGAACCTCAAAGATG